>VXAC01003394.1:100000-137533 GCA_013399225.1 Rhipidura dahli
TGACAGTGATGGAAATGTTGAAGAAGGTCTGGGTATGATAAATATGTGAAGACGGTTTTGAAGAATCCTTGATGCTGCCAGCATATTTTATCTAAATTTATTTTATATCTAATTATTCTATATGTTGAGGTGGTGTATTTTTCACCAAAGTATTGGCAGGAACACACACGTCTCCATAACTTAACATAAACTTTACATGAATTCATCAGCTTGCTTGTATTGCGCCATATGGTACTCAGCTCAATCAAAAACAATAGTTACATGAACTCTTGACTTGTGTTCCCACGTGTTTTGTAACCAAACCCAAGAAATCGTACAAATTATAGTTGAAAGACATGCTACGTTTATTGCCAAAGCAGTGCAGAGCATTCCCTATAGGGCATTTTCATGTGTGCTCTGCATTCTAACTCAAATTACTTGAGCAACAGATCTCCCTGTTAAGAAAGCTGTTTCAGTTTTGTACAAAATTCATCGTCAAGAAGCTTTTCCCACTTTGTCTACAACTATCTAACTATTTTTAATTATTCTCTCTGTGTAATACTAAGTAATTATTTGAATTTCAGTGTTTATGGCCTTCAGATATTTGAAGATATTTATATCCCATTCTGTAAACCAGGATAGCAAAATGTACAAGCACAGAGTATGTTTTTTGTGACTTCAATAATGCTGCTTATTAATTTTACTGCCAGTCGTGTCCTATTTTTTAAAAATTGTAGTTCTGCTAGTAAAGAATTCAATAAACAACCTTTCATATCTGAATGATTTCAGAAAAACAATTTATCTTTTTTTGTGTTAGGGGTCTTTCACTTTTATGGATCATATTATTTTAAATTTCATTACTCTAAATCACTCATTACTTTTTGATATTTGGTTAAGGACAGCTTTTAGAGAAACTAGCTTATCATTACTGCTGATATGGTTTTTGTGGAAATGCAGCAATTCATTTGTACTGGAGGGTATGCTTAAAAAGAAACTTAAAATAATAAAATATTCTGAAATAAAGAATATTTTTTGTAATTCAAGAGAAAATGTTTTCAATGATCCATTATTTTGTATGAGGACAGAAGAATCTTGCTTCTTAAACATGCCCGATTCTTTTGAGTTACAGTCCTTTCTGGAACAGCTGATATTCTTGACACCTCCAGCAGAGGAAACAGAGGTGGGATAGCAGTCATTTTTCCTTTCAGTTTAGTCCTGGCAGCAATGAAAAATAGTACTGTTATCATTGCAATTGTGTTTTACATTTCAGTGCTACATCAGCATACTGCTAAATCCTTGATTCTTAATATGGAAAAATCATCCATCCATTTATACATAAATATATAGGTATGTATATATACACACATGCACATATATTTGCATGCAATGGATAGTATTTGTGAGGAAATGCACATGGAGCTTGTATATATTCTTAGAAAGCAAAAGGTGTTTGATACTGTTTTCTATTTGGGAGATGCTGCATTTTGTCTTGGACAGTATACTTAAAAGATTTTTGTTTATAACTGCTGAAAATGGAACACTCAGTTTATTCTCACAGAAAGGTAAAAATTCTTCGATTTGCAAAATTTTGTGTTTGTTGATCTGAAAATTTGTAAATTTTGGCACATATGCTATTATTACTAGGAAAGCTATGTAAAACATCTATTCATCCAAGTTATGCATGTGTGGGTGTAATGAGAAAAGCTGAAGAACAATAAAAAACATTTGTACATACTTGCTGTAGATATTCTTACTGTGGTTGTTATGTTATGCAGTCTTGGGGAAGAGTGTCCTTGAAACTGTCAGGTCAGTTCATGGCTAAAATATAAGAATAATTGCAGAAAATAAGTATGAGCATCCATGAAGAGCCATGATGGTGGCTACATCTGCCATTGCTTGTTGAAAATTAAGTATAATGTTGAATTAGTCTGGAATTGAGTGTTGGTCCTTTTATATATACACTATAACATCTTTGGTCAACAAGGTTTGTGTAGTTAGCAATTCCTTCCTTCTCAAAAGAAAGTAATTTTCTAACAGGGAGGCTGGGGAATTCCTGAGATCTCTCAAAATAAGTTGTCCTTTCTTGATGTTCTTGGTGTGCTTGGCACAAAACTGTGGGCTTTTCTGTTTTTTAAGCGAAACTGAATGAAGTTCTGTGTATGAGATAATACATGCTAGTCATTCTTTCTTTAAGTAAAAACTAGTTTCTGTTTTATTTTTGAACAGTTGAGACATATAATTTCTTTTCCTAAAAATTGTCGCCTCATTGTTTAAGACCTGGAAGTGTTTGGAGAACACTGGCCCATGTCATATCTGACGTGAAATTATTTTTCTCATGTTTTGTCTTACAGTACATGTTGCAAGTTTGTCTCAGTTAATGTAGAACTACCTGACTTAATATTGTCTGGTCTCAAACCTCAATGTTTCTCCATATGAGAAAATAGCATCTTTCCTCCAGACCAAGGGGTTTTCCAGATACTGGAAGTGCGACATTGGGAAAAAAGGAAAATTCAAATTCATATCTGGCAGAAAAAACATTATTTCAAGGTCTGAACTTGTTTTTCCACATCCAGGGCCAGGTGAGACACAGCTATAGTTTCAGATGTGTTTGCTGGGGGTACAGTCCCTTGGTTTATTAGCATTAATTTTTTGAATTCCCTCAGTGCCTAAGAGCTGATGCTATGAGAATGGGAAAGTTAAGTACTGCCAAGAATAAAACAGCAAGGACTGTGTATTCCAGAAATTCATCATTTGTGTGCTTTTAAACAGCAATGAACTAAACTGTCTTTGAGTTGGTATTTTTAAGTTTCGTACAATCAAAAGAACTCTTACTAGAGACACAAAAATTAGTGTACTGTGAACATCCCTAGATTTCCTCTTTACTTATATGGACAGCCAAATAAACAACATGGAAAAATGGCAGGAAAAGATGAATATATGCTGCTGGAGGTCCTAGTTGGTGACTGTTTAAAGCCCACTTCAGAAAATTTTCTATTGCTTTAAGAAAGTACAGGGTTTCCTTAGGAATAAATTTGATACAAAACAGAATCAGATCTGAGGTAAGTTTCTAGAATAGCTTTTATCAGCTTCTCCTTTGCAGATGTAAAACAAATGAGCATGCATGTCTCTGCTGTTTCTTGATGATGCTTTAGAGCACTTCTGTGTGATAGCATGCTGCAAAATTGCATGCTGTGACTGTTTTAGAGATGTAAGAATTTCATCTGCTTGGTTTTGAAAGGCAAACCACTGTGAAAAAACATGTATCTTTAAAGGAAATTGTATACATTAATAAGGTGGGGTGTATTAAGTTTGAGGACAGGCAGCAAATATATAAAGTTTAAGGAAAATGTGTGCCAGAACAATTACTGAAAGTAAAGACATTGGCCATTTTAAATTTAGGCATTTGAGTATTATGGAGAAAATATTGCACATGATTTTATATGTTTGTTTAGGGTAAGATGTTTATATAGGTGTATAATGAAAAATGAACAGTAGATCAGATAGAAATGCTATGACGGAACATTTGATTTTACACAAGCATATCACATCTAATATTTCAGAGATATAATTTATTATTATATTAGTCATAGATATAATTATATTATTAACAGCACCAACAAAGTAATAATAATAGTTTTTGTTACATGTATTTTTCAAAGTTTGCAGTCCATATGAAACATAGTTTTGAGTTCCTTCGCTATGGAGCAGCTCTCTAACCAAGCAGTAGAGGGCATTCTTTCTTTAGGAGACAGCACTGATTCCTTCAAAAGACTAGTATTTTATTCAGTAGGTTAGTGTCATTGAGTCCTTTTTGTCTTTAAATATAGGCCATTCACGTGTCGGCACTGGACACAGGATAAAAGGGTAAATTCTTACATCAAATGTGCAGTATACTGCTTATGGTTGAGTACTGAGTTACTAAAATTGTGTATGTTTTTCATTATTTCATAGAGTATTTTTGGATAAATGGAAGTTTATATGCCTGTCATTTAAATTCACACTGCAGCATTTTTCATAAATTCAGTTCTCTCTAAATCTGAGCTAATTCATGTGGTACGATGAATCAATTCTCCTAATAAAAGCATTTTCAATAGTATTTACAGTGAACTACTCATAAAGCACCGAGGTATATATACACCAACCTGGGTAGATACTTTGAGAGCACATTCAAATAGAGTTGTTGGGGACCTTATTAAAATTCCAACTATCATATTGTTTAAAATGTGTTTTGACATACTTAAGCTAACTTTGTTTGAAATTAAATTTAGTGTCTTCCTCTTCTACTTGGAAAATGCTACCTCTTCTGGGGAAAATAAGCATTGAGGGCTAGACCCCTCCCATGCAACATTTGGAACTTCTCCACTCAGTCAGTTGGAGACTGTCCAGTCAGAGTCCCACACCAGACAGGAGTAGGGGTGCTGTGCCCCAGAGCAAGTGTGTGAGGTGACCATGGATGACCCTCCTAGTGCTGTTGAATGCTGCTTCCCCCTTACCCAAGAACTGACTACCCATGGGTCACTTTAGAGTAGGTTCTGAAGTGTTCCCCTGTTGTGAGGTTGAAGTTCTTTTTTTCTTTTTAAAGTGCAGTGAAACCAAGGTGACTAAATGACTTTTAAATGTGAATACTAGGCAAAGACAGATCCATTGTATTTCAGATTTTATTTCAGATGGTGGCTGGCTGCCGTAGTGAGCCTAGCATCTTCTGTGTCACTGGGCTGTGCAGAACCACAGGTGAGGTATGAAACAGCAACAAAATGTTTCTGTCTATAAGCACTTTAATAACATGAGAAAAACAAAAATATCTGAAGCCAGATATTAAAATAACATATTAAATATGAGGCTGCCTATTGCAGTTATATTCATGATGCTGCAGCTGAATATGTTAAAATAAAACTCCTTCCCAGGGCATTTGCCTACCGATTCACATCTGCTATTTTATAATTTTTCTCTAACATTGCCTGGTCATCAACAGTGTACAACCTCATTGTATGTTAAAAAGAAACATCATGGGAGAAACAATAATTGACAAATATAAGAAAAAGCCTGAAGAGACAAACAACAGAATGTGATCTGATATATCACTACTTTCCTTACGACGTATGATTTCATGTCAAGTCTGGTGACTTATTGTTTTAATTTTGCACAAATTTTGCTTCAGAATCAAACCAACTGCTTGTTTCTGTATAGCACTCCTGCCAGACCCTTCTTAGAACAAAAGTTTTGATCTCTATTTCAGGATTTTTCTCTAATTTTATAGAAGAAGTTTTACAGATTACATTTTTTTGCTTTAAAAAAACCAAAACCAACTAAACCAAACCCAACACATTAGTGTTTATTAGTGAAAACAATAACCAGTTATGAATGAGAAAAAAAGCTTTTGTTCTCTGGAAAGGGGAGAGTCCAGAATGTGGTCCCTCTTCAGTTGCTGAATAGTTCTTCTGGTACTACAAACCTTCAAATAGTTACTTAAGATAATGTCTGCAAATAAAATACCTTTCCAAGTCACTGGACTACTTTGCATTGGACTACTTTGATTTGCATTGTATAACTGTATCAGATTCAGGAATCTAACTCTGCAAAGCAATCCTTTTTTCCAAGGACAACTGTGAGCAGGAAACAAACTAATTTGGGCATACTTAGACTCCTATTAAGTGTAAAAGTATAAAATAGTCTTGAAAAGTAAGTATCACTTACTTTCTTCAGCTGTGGAATTCTGAAGATTGTTCTGAGGGTGGAACTTCTACAGTTTAGCTGGAATATCTGCCCAATGATTTTATTTCATATTAATGGGTTTGCAAAGAGAATATAAGAGGAGGAGCCTTTAATGTCACAAAAGAGTAATGGCAACAGAAGTTACTCCCAGCACAAAACTGGCATTTTTGGAGAAAGTTCACAGATTTGAAATGAAAAAAGGGTTTTCTGTGAAGAAATAGCCGGAATAAAGCCCAAAATCGGTCAAACGTGGTTTTTTTGTTTTTGGTTTTTTTTTTTGTTTTTTTTTTTTTAACCATGGAGAATAGGAATTATGCTTTCATGTGATTCAATGAAAAGCCCCAATAAGAAAAGTTGGTGGGAGTGCAAAGCAATAGTGGTGAGCCAAGAGAAAGCAGAACCTCTTTGAAAAGTAAAGAGCTGTGAGTTGGGTCATCTGACTCATCCTCTGGAATAATAAAGAATCACAGAATGAGTTAGAATGGAGAAGACATTTGAGACTATCCAACCTATCACCAAACACCACCTTTTTAACTAGACCATAGCACTGAGTGCCACATCCAGACTTTTCTTAAACACTTCCAGGGACAGTGACTGCACCAACTCCCTGAGCAGCCCATTGTTGGTGCTGACAGAGCTTGTAGCAGGAGAAATCTTCAGCTCTCTAGTGTTCTGTGAGAATCCTGTCTTTCCCATACATGCTAACCTAGACAATATTACAGTTTTGTGAACTTCTTGCACCTGCAGGTTATTTGTCTCAGACAGTGACGATTTTGGTTAGGAAAACGACTCTCTGTTATGTGCCTGGGTCTCTGACCAGCCTCTCGATGGGTGGCTGGCCTGAAGAACCAATTACTTTGTGACATTTAATATGCTTTGTGAACTACCTTATAAAAACCCTGGAAAATTAGTGAAGTTTGGCTCATATGCTGCTTCCTGCTAACTCAGATTCGTGTGGTTTTTTTCTGCACATCTGTCTTGCACAGTGACAGCCCGTTGCAATGCCCAATCACCCTTTCTGTGAAGAACAGAATATGGGTTGGTAAGCTTCCTCCCAAGTAAGTGGGAAAAGGCTAAGACTAAAGGCTAAGGAAAGTTCTTTAGACCACTTGTCGGACTGGGTGAGACACAGGTGAATTAGACAAAAGAATTCAACATTTATGGGTCTGGTCTCGGTCTGTTCTAATGCCTTGTTGCTCTGTCTTGGTGGTTCTGTATTTGAGTGAAACAGTTTTGTAGGCACTTTTCTCAGTCCCTTCTATAGGTCCCTAGGAAGCTGAGCAGTAATGTAACATGATTTTTTTTCTACTTGCATTGCTTGGTCTGTGGACAGATAGGAGAACATAATATTGCATTGGTCCATGAAAGTCAGTGGGCTGCAGCTGATTTGCTTAAAAACAGAGAAGTAGCCTGGGGTGAGAAGCATATTTAATGCAAATGTCCCAGGTTCTACATGTTCTGCCTTAAACACTGGTCTCTTTCAGTTTAAAATGTGACATACTGCTTTTTCCTTTAAAGCAGGAAGATTGAAATCTTGATTTTGTTTTCTGTATTCTGTATTCTTGTATTTTTTATTCACTGTCTCACCAGTGAATTTAGTGCTTTGTAGACTCAAAGCTTTGGGTGGAAAGTATTGAACAGATTAGCTAGGACATGTAAGGTTCCCTGAACAAAATAGTTTCCAGTCTAATGTTAATGGTGTATACCATAGAATCATAGAATGGCTCGGTTTGGAAGGGACCTTAAAGATCATCTTCTTCCAACCCAACTGCCATGAGCAGGGACAACTTTCTCTAGACAGGATGCTCAGAGCTCCATCCAACCTGGCCTTGAACACTTTCAGGGATGGGGCATCCACAACATCTCTGGGCAACCTGTGCCAGTACCTGACCACACTCACAGTAAATAAGCTTTTCTTAATATCCTACCATCTGTGCTTCATTTTGAAGCCATTGCCCCTTGTCCAACAACTGCATGCTCTTGTAAAGAGTCCCTCTCCAGCTTTTTTGTGGGCTCCCTTCAAGTAATATAGGGTCCCTTCAGGTAGCTGATTGGTAATCCTCTACCAATATATCAGCAGCAGTCCACAGAAGAAATGAAAAAGTTAAAAAACCAGATTGATTTACAGTACTGTAGTGTATCAAGGCTAGCTGTCTTGGGAATCAAAAGGCAGTGTGATCTTAAACTTTTAAAAATGTTTACTGATGTTGGAGTACTGATGTTCTCTATCCTGAATGCTAACTCAAAATAAGATCTCTAATTGTCTGGAAAAGGACAGCATTCTCTATTATATTTGTTTCTTTTTTTCAGGAAAAAAATGGCAATAGAAAGCATTAAACACTATGTTTAAATATTAAACATCTTAGTGCATCATAAATTTTTAATATGCCAATTAACAAAGAAATATCTCTATTTGTTTCTGTGCAAATGTAAGAGGAGTGCAAAGATTTCAGCAGAGAGAATACTGGCTGCAGTGAGAGGAAAGGACAGCATTATAAAGCAAAACTGCAGCTCCCAGAAGGGACATTATTAAATCCAAATAATGCTTTGAATAAACAGGAAGCTTGGGACTTTTAAAAAACATCCTTATTTTGGGAAATGCTTGCAGGATGTAACAGATTTTTAAAACTTTGTTGGAAGAAATTAGTGCTCTAGCCTTTAAGTGGTACAACTTACCTCTAACATTAAGGAAATGTTACAAAAAAACCAGAACAGAAAACTGTGCAGCTGTAGCTATTCACAAATGCAGGGGTATTTTCATAGGTAAATACTTCATCAAGATGTTGTTGCAGATCCCTGTTGCTGATTCCAGCAGGCCTATTTGTATGATAGTTTTTTATTTTAAAACTGTTTTAAGATACAGACCTTTCTCCACCTGGCAAACTACTATGAGGTCCTACCTCTAGAAAGCTATGAATGTTAAATGGAAGCATGTTTGAAAGGAGGAGTTTTTAAATTTGACACAATTCACATGGAAACGCCCTGCTTCTAGCTATCATTGAGGCTGAGTACTCATGTTCTACTTAATAGAAGTAGCTTATGACAAAACTTGATACAGTAATTTCTGGGCAAAGGACACCTGTTTGGGCTGTGTGACAATGCATGCACATGGCATCACTCCAGGACTTCGTGTTTTCAGAGCTGGAGTGCTGTAGCGGTGTAGGTTAACACAAAGACCTGTGTAAGAACAGGTCTCTTTCCCACACAAACCATAGCTCATAGAACACATTAAGGAAAGAAGGAATTCCTGGTATCAATTTGTTTTTCTATATGTATTTTACTGCTGAGTTGGGAGAGATCTGTGCCATCACTGAATTCCAGTTTAAGAAGCAACTGTTACATTCACTGTTTTTTAGCTCACTAGGAGCATAAGACTACATTTCTTCATGTCAAAACATGGTGGCTGTGGTTTATAACCATTTTTAATTCCAGTACCTTTTGGACTTCTAAAAGTCTACTGGACTAGGCTTCATATTGTCATAGCTTTGAACTTTTCTCCCCTTGTCTCAAGCACACAGACATACTACCCTCCTTTCCCAACATCACTTCAAATGTCCCTCAAAAGAAATAATTTAAAAAATGCCTTTCAGGCTGTTAACATTTTAAAGGCAATGGGACCTTAAGAACATGAATCAGGTTAGTAGAATGATGTTAGAATGTCTCCTTTCATGAACATCCTGCATGAAATAGCTCTGAGAAGAAACTGGTATTTTTTTCCTATTACAGCACAGCTTTTTCTGGCACTTAATACCTCACTGAACTACGCTGATGTTTTAAAAGACCTTAGAAAATTCCTCTTGTATATGCTACATGTCTGCCTATGTATCTTCTATATTAAAGCTATAGACTTAAGAGCAGAGGTTTCTGCTGTTCTTTTCTGCTCAAAGCAATCCGTGTCTGCACATCTCCAAATTGACATTCATTATGGATGAACAGCACTTGTATACTAGTATATATGCAAGTATATACACAGTATTTACGATGGGATCTCAAACAGATTCAGAAGAGAGATTTTTCATGTTGTCATGTTGTCATTTGGTTAGCTTTAAACACAGGAATTGACAGCATACACTCCTGCTGTAAAAATTTTGTAACATTTGGAAGATATAAACACATTTATTCTTCCCTTTTCTTTTTGTGTGTGTCTATGAGATAAGTAGAAAGAACTTTTGTTACCTCCTCTCAGGTCGTGCTATTGAAATACAGATGGAATTAAGTACATAAGAAGAAACATATTTTGACTGTAGAACTCTCAGAGTGGTTTAAATAATTTGGGCTGGTAATTTTTTATTATGTTGATGCTTATAGCTGTGCAGTGGGTTGATCCAAGTGGTGGTCACACCAGCTGCTGACCAGAGCTGCTCTATTCTTTCCCTCCTCAGCTTGGCAGGGGAGATAAAATACAATAAAAGGATTTTGGGTCACGATAAAGACAGGAAGAGATCATTCACCAAAATGGACTCTATTTAAAGAGGAACTAATGTAATTTATTGCCTATCAAATCAGAGTACAGTAATGAGAAATAAACCCAAGGTAATGGGGGTTGTGGTCAGTTCATCACACACTGGTTTTGCTGCTCCTTCCCCCTCATGCTCTTCCCCTGCTCCAGTGTGGGTCTCTTCCTCGGGATACAGTCCTTCAGGAACAGACTGCTCCAGCATGGATCCATAGTGTGAGTCAGCAGTCACAGCCTCCTTCAGGCATTCCCCTGCTCCACTGTGGGGTCTACCATAGTCTGCAGAAGCACAGATGCCTCACCACGGGCTGCACCACAGGCTGCAGGAGAATCTCTGCCTCCAAGCACAGAGAACAGGTACCTGGATGACTTCCTAGCCCTACTTCTTCACTCACCTCCATGTCTGAAGGGTTGTTTCTTTCACTTATTCTCAGTCCCCTCTTTTGGCTCCTTTTTGGTTATTTTTTGCAGCACATTTTTCCCTCCCTTCTTAGAAGGGTTATCCCAGAGGCATGACTACCATCGCTTATGGGCTTGGCTCTTTGAGCCAGCTGGAACTGGCTCTGTCAGACGTGGAGGAAGATTCTGGAGTCTCTCACAGAAGATAGGCAGTCCCCTTGCTACCAAAACCCAGCATAGGCTGGAAGACGTTCTAGCAGAAATCAGTGGTAAAATTCCTGTTAGTATCCAATTGTAAACCACAGATGCAACTCCATCGTGCTATTAGTGCGGTCACTGAGACACAGAACTGGCATATAAAGAAGGGCATTCACATACATCTGTCTATATTCTGTTTACCTGTCTATAAATAAATGTGCGCTGACTGGTTTTCTCAGATTCAGTTCAATTTACTTAAATACCTTAGAGTCTCCATTTTATCTAGTTTTACTCTGGTTACTCATGTTTACATCATAATTTGTTTCCAATAGTTGCTGGGAGTCAAACAGAGAGAGTTGATTGTCTTCTGTCACAGGTTACTAGATGAGACTTCCAACAGAAAAGTCAATGCTAACTTATTTTGAAAGTTGAAATTATTATGAAGAACATTTATTTTAATCTTTCAATCAAAATCTCAGCCCTCCTTTTAAGCCTTGAAGCTGAAATTAACTTTGATCACTTTCGTTAATTAATCCACTGGTGGCCACAGCAGAATCCTATGAAACTGCCAGTATATCTCTAAGGTCCATGATGCTGTATGCCACCAGAGTGTGAAGATACAGACAAGCAGCATATCCTTCAGGTGAAGAGACAATGAGTCCTTCAGTCTACTATCCCTAATTCATCCACTGAAAAATTATTTCATTGCTATCACTTGACATATTTCCGAGACAAATATGCTTCTTATATATTTTACATGGTCTTCCATCATGTATGGCATTGTTACTTCTACTTTTGGAAATACTGAGAGAGAAACATGAATATAGCATGGATCATTCAAAAACATCAACTGATGAGTTTCTTGTATTTCAAAGGACTGAGAATTACAGTCAAGTGACATGATAAACTTAGGTAAGTATGGTACAATTTTTATACATTGAAAGTGATAATTATCACTACTACTACTGTTATTATTTTACTATATCAAAAGGAAGGGAAAAACACATAAGCTGGATGTTTTGCCATAATATCACAGATTTGATGAATATTTTTAAATAAAAGGGGCAAGGTAACTTCATTGAACAATACTGGGAATTGAGGCCCTTGTTCAAGTAACTTAAAAGGATGTGCTTGACCTAAGACATGTATTCAATGGACTGAGGTAAATGTTAGTGTTTGTGTGCTTGTGAAAGCTGAGCCTTACAAAGGGTTTGAGACAGTACTGGTACTCATGTATTAAAGCCAATAGAAGGAAATGAGGTAACCTTTTGTCAGAGCTCAGTGCAGGTAAGGGAAAAAAGGGAACACCTGCCAGATTTTTTTTTTTTTTTTTTGGTGACTGCTGTTATCTATGATACTAGCAGGTGCAAATCACCAAGTGTCAAAATTGGTTAAAATCAGTTAAATCAGAATAATTTCTAAACAGCTACCATTTACAGAAATAACACCTGTCCTATGTAAACAAAAATATTCCTGTTGAGTAGTAAGGAAATAAATTAAGATATGAAATGAGACATTATCTTTGGCATTCTGAAGATACTTAAAAGCCCAAGGCAGTTTATGTTTAATTGGTTCTCCAAGGTAGAAAACAATTCTATATAGACAAATTCCCTAGCCTGTTATCCTTCATCCCTACCTTGGACTTACCCATCTGAAGGAGAGCTAGAGGAGAAGTAGAAGTACAGTCTAGCCAGAAAAGCAGATAGGTCAGTTTCTCACCAAGCAAATAATTCCTGGGTATCTTGAGAATTTGCTATAAAAATCAACAGTGTATTCTTTCTTCTGTACTCAGTTTTATTTGAAGCAAATAATACTAATTCAGTAAATGGTCCTCAAAAAATGGTTGCTGAGATCAATGCAAAGTTGAGCAGTTTCAAAGAAGTTTTACCCTTGTAAAATGATCAGTTTGACTTAGTTTACTTTTACTCAGATTACAGTTACTTTCCTACAGGAAGCTTTTGGACTGTAAGCAATGAGAGGCATGAGGGTGCCTGTGTGCTGTCTTCCAAGAATTACCTTTCTCTGATTCTGCTTACAGAAGCTTTGAGCTGTAGAACAAAACCCCGTTTTTCTGCCTGTAATAACACAGCTCAAATATCTCTTCACCTCAAAAATTCCACATGTTCTGGATAAATATGAGCTCTTTAAGAAGTTAAGTTACTATTGAAATGTACAATTAGATTAGCTACGTACTGCCAAAAGAAAGGATCCCAAAGGAATTACTTTACAGCTTACAAGATTGATTTACATGATAAATATAAAGGAGGCAATTTCTAGCACTCTTTTAATAGTGTCATGCAAATATAAACCCATAAACATGAGATAGAATTATACTAACAAAGGAAATCACCATGTATAACTAAATTTTGAGACACTGTGAGGAAGATACAATACCCAATACCAAGTTTTAGTTTAATTCCAAAAACAGGAATTGTGGCTGTCATGAACCACTACAGTATCATGAACTCAGTTGAAAATGAGCATTTGGTTAGTCCTTCCTTGCATTCTCTTCCTCGATGCTCCATAGAAATGAAGTACTTGTGGATTAGACAATCTTCAGGGTTGAAGAGAAAATGAAGGTAGGTAAGAAGGAGAAAATCCTGCCTATGGTAATTTGGAAGGAGAACCTTTTCATGACTGTAGGAGATGCAGTCATACATCTTTTATTAAAAAAAAAATAGATAAATCATTGTTGAGGAAGCACTGCCATTTTGTCATGGTGAGTCATTTCACCTTCAGGTGATAGAATAAAATTCTCCCCCATTCAGGGGAGAAAAGAAAAGTAATATAAAACATATTTTTTCCCTTCTTAGAGTAAAAGGGAAATCTATGCAGAAGCATAAATACTATCATATTCAGAGCTCATGATAAAAGTATAATTGTTTATTCTGCTTATGCTGTTTAATTCAAAGACTAATTAGTTCTGACATCCTCATGCACTGATTAGTCTGTTCCTCCCATACATGTCACTCTTAGTGGTTATTTATTCTACAACAGTGCAATTTGCCACCAAGATTCTTTTTAGGCTCAGTGTTGGCTCCACACGCTACTGTAATTACTGACATTTAAAAAAAAAAATTGATTTACATGCATTTTACAGTTTTCTCCAGGCTGTAAATACTTCTTACAAAAAATGTTGCTACTAAAGTGAATGGAATTGCTCACTGAGTAAATAGATTGAACTCAGCACTCAGAAAAGCCTATTGAGGTATATATTTAACTGTCTTGCATGTTAACCTTATGATTGCAACTATCCTGTGACTATGAAGTCACTGTTTATATACAGTTAGCAGATGAGAAGGGAACAACTTCTAATCTGAACTTTCACTCTAGTTTTATTATACACACTAGGAGTGAGGGTACAGAGAATCCTAAGTACTGTTTTACTCCTTCATAATCCCCTTAATTACTTAACCTCTCTTTTCTTATTTCCACAAAAAATGAGGGCAATCTTATCTCTCCACAGATTTGTATTGACTCACTAATCAAACTTTGCTTCCTTATCCTCTATTTCTGAATAGAGGATAGAAATATCATTCTCTATTTCCAATAACCACCATATTTCATGTATCTGAGTTTATGGCTTAGAGTGGGAGATGATGTATCATAAGAGCATCCTGGATTGTCTTCCTCTTTCCTGAAGCAAATAAACATCCAAACAGAGAGATAATCCAGAGGAGAATGCACATAAAAGCACAGACTAACATTTCTAGCCAAATGTATTTTATCCATCATAAAATATCACTAACTGTATGTCAATTCACAGCTACAAATTCCCCTCAGAAAAGTGGCCTAAACAATGTTTTATATTTTTAAAGGGTTTTTGGACAGTTACATCATTAATCTTATAAAACAAACAGTACAACTGTTTATCAAGACCTTAATGGTGTCTTTTAAATGTGTTTTTTTTCTGGAATTGGTTTGGAAAAAGCATATTCAAATTGTATTTCCTAAAAACAAAAGAAGCAGATAATGCTCATAATCTGAATTAGGTTGTAGTTGCTGAAAAAGATCATTCTTGGTTTTGGAAAGGTGGGCTTCATATGAAGAGAGCAGGATGCTATCTTTTTATCTGAGTTAGTGGTCTCTGCTTAACAGTGGTTGAAATTAGTAATATTGACTTAATAAACACACTGCTCATACTTCAGCAAAAAGCATACAGTCAATCAGCACTGAATGAACGTAAATATTTGTTAAAATATTCTAAATAGATGCTCTTAATATAATTTTCATACATTCATATTTGGTTTTGGTATTTTTTGTGATAAACTCTATGACAGCCTCAGCTCTACAGTTTGCGTTTTTCTGTTTCTGCCACTGTGCTGCATAACAGTGAAGCAAGCCTTTAATTTCAGCTCTCAGGGAATGTCTTTTTGATATCAAATCTGCTTGTAGATTCTGATACTACTGTCCTTTTTCTTCTAAAAATAAATAAATAAATAGATAAAACGCTCTTTTGTATTTTAAAATATTTTTTTCCTTGTGGGCAATTTACATTAAAAGTGACAAAGTTTTGTTTGCTTGACTGTTTTTAGTCTTTTATTTTTGAAATTATATAGCTGTCCAGAAGGAGAAGCTTGAACAGAACATTTTATGATCTACCACATTTCTCAGACACTTCTCTGCTTCAGCAGCTCTTATCCTTAACACAACTTCCTGCATCCAACACCAGTGTTTGCCTCACAGTGCAAAGATCCACATTTATTCTACTCTTTCTCTGTGAGATAGGAGTGTCCTTAGTTGAAAGAAAAACTCATTTCCAGAGATGCATAGGGAAGCTCTACGACAGCTGTCTGCACTGTATTCGTACTGTGGGTAAATAGGGGAGTTTGAATAAATATCGTAATTAGGAACATAATAGCATATTTTGATTGTCTTAACAAATAAGACCAACATGAATCTTTTCTTAGTGGTGACACTAATGATCATAAATGGCCAAGCCTGTCATCTTTACAGTATGAATTCTTGGTTGAAAAGCCAGTCTTGAATACAAGACATACACTATTGAAACAGAAAATAAATGCAAATCCCTGGCATTTATCCTATTGGTTTAAGATAATCCACAAAAATATAAACCATGAATAACAAATATGGAAAACACTCCAAACCTTAGGTTTTCATTAGTTTCCATGCAAAAATAATACATTCTGGCATTAATATTGTTGCTGTTTTTTACCTTATTGTTGTTTCCAGTAAATTGTTCTTATCTCAAGCCATGATCTGCACCATTTATGCCTCCAATTCTAAACTGCATCCTGACTTAGTGGAAAAGGGGAAGGAAAGGGGGAGTGAGAGAATGGCATTTCGTTTTGGACGGTCTTGGTGCAGGCACTGAATTAGGGAGTACCGTTCCTAAACCATGAGACTGATGCCCAATGTGGGGCTCCAACACATAACCCTGGGATTAAGAGTCTTAGCTCTGCCAACTGAGTAAGGTTATGGGGTGGTATAGAACAACTGCTGGGTCCTGGCCAAAACTAGGACAGGTATACAGAATCAACAACCATAATTCAGACTTAAAGGAAAGACTGTGTATTGCGAGTTCTACACTCTTCTGCCATAACCTATTTTTTTTTGTCCAAACCAAGATTACCGATACATGAATTCCTCTCACTTGCACCTTCAGATCACTATCACTTTTGTAATTCTACTGTTTCATTAATGTGCCATTAAAATAACTCTATTTATTTTAAATAAAAAAATAAAAGTAAGTCAGAGGTAATTCCCACCCCCTGCTAAATATCCTCCTCCATTTAAAGCATAGGGATGTCGATGATGGAATGCTCTTTACTGTTCTTTATTAATCACATAGAATACTTTTACTTGTATTTGGGACCTTCACAGAATAGGAGAATCAAAGAATGGCCTGTGTTGGAAGGGGCCTTAAAGATCAATATTGCTCCAATCCGCCTGTTGTAGGCAGGATAAAGAAACTGACCATTCACAAGCCTTAATTTTATTATCAATGTATCTACTAAACATTCAGTACTGTCTGCAAAGTAAAGGTCCTATGAATTTGTTGAGTATGTATGAATTTCAAAGGTCAAGGTAAGAACTGTATTCAATGTAATATGGTTTTTTTTAGGACTGTAACTGTAATTATCTATGTTACTTTTCTGTGGAATGAGAAAACCTATCTAAAAATCGTACTATGGTATTCTATTAATTAAGTTATTTCTACCTTACAAATTACTTTTAGCTGGTCTATGATGAACACCTGCTTATTCTGGTCAACTTGCAAAATGAGACGTTCTTTTATTTCTTTTTGGTTTTCAAATAGTAACCACTATATTATTCAGTGTAATATATTTCACAGTTATTACCACAGAGCCAATATTCTCTTCATGTTAGTTGCTGTACTTTGGAATCTGGTGTTCACTTTTATTTCCTTTTTATCTGTATTCAAACCAATATCTGTAAGAATGTTCCCTTGTGAATTTCTTATGTCTCCAAATGCAAGAATAATACATGTACTATATGCAGTTGATCAATGGTAATCTATAAAGCAGAAGTTTTAGGTACTGTTTACTCTAATTTTCTTACAGTTAACTTGGAAATGCCTTGTGCTCACTGCAGCCTAAAACCCTTGAGGATTTTGACCCCAGGTACATGGGAGGCAAAAGGTGTTAATGATTTAAGCCAAATATCTTAAGCCCTCACCCACAACTTTCCAGAGATTACTGTCTCTTGGAAACATACTTTCTGCCTAGTTTAAATACTACTAGTATAAGGCAGTATAATGAAAATATATTTCCTTCAATTAACTTCCAACTGAGGAGGAGACAGGAGGTTTGGTAACAGCTTAAACTGTTAGAGCCCATCTACCAGAATTACTTTTTTGACCTGGGACCAGCTTCCCACAAGTAGCCTGTACTGAGGCTGTGCTAGTGAAATAACATACTCTGTCACTTTGTACACTGATAATTTGTACAGCTGGGGATGTATTCACATGGCACATGCAATTTGCCTAAATTATCAGCATACCTGGTGTAAGAAAGAGGCAGCAGCAGAGAAGGTTAACTTCTATAGTAACCTGTACAGCTGTGTTGAAATTTGATGAACAACCTGGGAAGTGGGTTTCCATGGACATAGTGCTGATGGGAAATGAATCTGGATTCTGGCTTCTAAACTTAATTTCATGCTTATTTGGTACAAGTTGTAGTTTGGGAGGGGACTAAACCTGCAGTTCTATTGTCCACCTTTAGCCTGTACTTTCCCACAGTGAAAGCCATTCAATCACCCATTGTTTGGGATACCTCCAAGTACATTTGGTATTGATTCAATGTGGCTTTTCATCCTGGAATTATTAGCTAGCCTTGGCTCAAAAATGCAGTCTAGTATCTTACTCAGTTTTGCAAGGAGGAACAGAACAGACAATTATTGTAACACAGGAATTAGCTGCTATTCACAACTAAAATATGATCAATGTATTTGGTCTTTGAAAACCTCAACAATATATATATCAGACCTTTAGGAGTCATCTCCTAACCAGGCATGGCTTCTTTCTCTTCCTTTAGCCCTCAGAAAAAACAGTGGTATTTTCATTTTTCTATACCTAATATTCCTATATATACCTAATAAAAGCAGTAGGGCCTGATATAAAGTTTCACCTTGAAGTTTATGGTTAGGAATGAAGTAATCAAATAAAAGTAATCCCTTGGAGAACACAATTTCTTATTAGTACTTGGTTTATATTGGGAAAACCAGAAGTCCAAAAGGGACAGTGAGTTCATTGCCTCCACTTTCATGCTCACTTTCACTAAAGAAAGACAGGAGGCATTCACAGCATAGAGGTTTTATGCATTGTTGATGGACAGTCTTCATGTTTGGAGAAGAGTCTTTTGATATTTGAAATGGTTTCTTTTTGTCTGTCTTTATGGGGTGACTGGCAGCCAGTCACAAGTAGTGCTTCCCCAGGGCTCAGCAGTGGGGTCAGTTCCATTTAATATGTTTATCAATGATCTGGGTGAGGGGACAACTGAGCACCCCCTCTGTCAGTTGGCAGATGACACCAAGCTGGGTGGGAATGTTGATCTGCTGGAGAGCAGGGAGGCTCTACAGAGGGATCTGGACAGACTGGACTGATGGGTCAAGGCCAGTGGTATGAGACTCAGTAAGGCAAAGTCCTAGGTCCTGTCCTTGGGTCACAAAAAGCACATGCAACAATGCTACAGGCTGGAGGCAGAATGGCTGGAAAGATGCCTATCAGAAAAGGACCTGAGGCTGTTGGTTTACAGCAGCTAAACAGGAGCCAGCTGTGCCTAGGTAGCTAAGAAGGCCAGTGGCATCCTGGCCTGTGTCTGCAGTAGTGCAGCCAGCAGGAGCAGCAAAGGGATCACACCGCTGTACTCTGGTGAGGCCTCACCTCAAATTCTGTATCCAGTGTTGGGCCCCTCACTCACTGCGGGACAGACACTGAGGTGCTGGAGCGTGTCCAGAGAAGGGCAATGGAGACAATGAGGAGTCTGGAGCATGAGCCCTATGAGGAGTGGCTGAGGGAGTTGGGGCTGCTTTATCTGGAGAAAAGACTTGTTAGACATGGCATTTAGAGACACAGTTTAGTGGTGAACACTGGTGCTGGATTAACAGGTGGACCTGATAATTTCAGGGGTCTTTTCCAACCTAAACGATTCTATGGTTCTGGGACCACTGTAACTGAAACATGAAACACTGGAAATACTGACTACAGGAAATGAAAACACTTGATACAGAAGACTGGATAACTGGTGCCCCTAAGACATGTCCTGTTGGTAAAACTTTGTAAGAAAAAAGCAGTAACTTCCATAGATGTACATGGAAATCATAGAGAGCCTGAAAGTAAAATGGCTTGAGTGCCAATGGCAATGACTGTCAGCCTACCGCTGCTACACGTAGCTTTGTTCTTTGTTCTTTTTTTGGGTGGCTGTCTGGAGAATTATTCTTTCAGTAACTTGTGAAATCACCTTTTTCCTTTCAAAATTTTAAATAATATCCTCTTACAAGAGCTGAGAATTGTGAACTTTTTCTGTCCTTTTATTGAAATTATTATGTTACAGTCTCATTCCATGAGCGGAAACTATTTATTCTTACTGTGGTAGAATAAAAAGTCTTGCAATAGGAACCTCAGCCTTATTTGACATGAAAACGATTGTTCATATATTATTGAAGTGTTTATCATAAAAACCATTTTGATAGAAATGCTAGAGCACTGGATAGCTGTATCATGACAGCTCTTCTATTTCCTTGCTAAACTGTAAAGATGAGTTAAGAGAGTTCAGTTCTGAGTTGTTCTCAGAACTGAACGTGTAATCACTGGGTTTGCTTCTCCATTACATGGAATATAATGATCTGAACTGTATGCCTGGAGAATAAATAAAATGGATATGAACCACAGAAACTATGGGATATCACAAGTCTGTATTATTTGGTAGCACACAGTATATATGGGGAAATAAGATTTCACTAGGGTAGTTTGTATGTCATGAAGATTACTTTTCTCTGGATGGCCATAGTGAAAATGAGAGGGGTTTTAGAAGAATCTGAGGTGTAAGACATTGATCATCATTGCTAGAGTTACAGCGGGTTTTAGGACACAGTAAAAAACCACAGCAAAGTAATCACATTTTCACACACGCTTGAATAATGGCTGAAATTAAAAAATGAACTTTTCCTTTGCCATGTGAATAGAGAAGCTTTCATTCCCAAATCATACTCTGAAGAAGTATGACATTATTTCTGTTTACATTTACAGAACAACAAAGACATACAAAGCAGAACTTTCAGTTCAAAGCCTAAATCTCTTCAATGTGACAAGAGATATTCCAAATGTGCTTCTGAACAAGTATTGATCAACAAGTCTATTTTTCAAAAATTTGATTCTACGAATCAGATATTGAGCAAATTCTCACACTGGGACACATACATGATTCCCACTGATTTCATAAGGAGGTAAGTTACATTCATCAAATGAAGAACACACCTTAGGAAGAGCTTCTGGATAACTGTGAACTGGTTTTAGCTACTTTAGGAAAAAAGATAAAAAAAATAATCAGTGACCAGATTCATCTCTAATTTAAGCTTCAGTAAAGTGGAAGTAAATTAGTGGCTACAAGTGGGGTAGAATAGAGGAGAATAAGGCTTAGGAATTTCTATTAAATATTAAACAGATACAAAGATCAGTACTCTGTCCATGGTTTTGCACAATAGGATATAAATAATTAATTAGTCAATATCTAACTCATACAATAATTATGGAGGCAAACAAGTTACTTAAAAAGCAGTTTCAAAACCTATCTAGCACTAATGTTTTCAGGGAGCTCAGGTGCACTCTGTTTTGTTTTCAACACGGCTGTAGAGAAGCCATCTGTGGAAATCCAACATGGAGACCAAAAAGAATCCACATGGCTCTTCTAGATTCAGTGAAGGACTACTCGGATATTACAGCGTAGAGGTATATTAACATGCACAGATCTATTCAGTAGATGTACAAAGAAGTAATTAGTCAACACATTTTATTTACAGCGTATGAGACTAAGAGTGCTTTTTGGTATGAGGCATAAGAACACAACTTTGCTGCCTGTTCAGCAAATTGAGCTTTTTTATTATTCAACTATTTGCTGTATTGTTTTGGTTTTTTTTTTTTTTTTTAATATGTATGCATCAAAAATTACCCTTTTAGGCATCAATTTTCAAAACTTCAGTTTAACTCATATAGCTAGCTGGATCTTTTAATTTTAAGTTGTCTTGCAGAGTTTACTGAAGTGAAATATATACTTTACTCCCTTTTTTTCGTGCAGGGCATATTGTTTTCGTACTTGGCAATACATTCCTAGTAGACTTCAACACTGCATACCAAGTTACACAGAAACTTCTGTATTATAATACTTCAATTTCAAGTTGCAAGTATGAGAGTATGTTGTGCAAAATGTGTAGGAGACCCACTTTTCTATAGAACAGCAACCAGAAAATTCCCAATCAGATAGACTTCTGAAACACATTAATGTACAAACACACAAATGAATTTCAGAAGAAGAAATGTTCCAGTAAACGTAACAGAATTATCTTTTTTCCTGTAGAACACTGTCATTTAGAGTAATTTGGTTCATGTAATTTGTCTACGCATATATTTTAATGAAGATTTACCCTTTAGTTTTAGATGGTTATGATACAGATTAAGGTTTATTTTTTGTTCCCCCAGAACAACTTCCAGCTGGAACATATGACTAGGCAAAGCAGATTGATTATGGCAGGAAACACAGTAACAGGACCTGCAAGATATCATGGAAGAATTAACAAATCAAATGAGAGTAAATTACAATTGTAAGAAAAAGTTTGTTAATAAGGAAGCAAGAGCTTTTAGCTCTTACAGTAATATCTTAAATGAGCTGCAAAAAAATACACAAGAGAGACAAATCCCAGATCTCATAGCATTGACTTTATTAACAATTAGTTATCACTGACTCCTCAGTGAGGCACGACTTGACTGAAATAATAAATCTGCACTATTCAGGTTAGTTATTCAGAGTGGGAAAAAACCTCACACTAGTGAATACTAGTGGTGTGAGAGCACTGGAGATGCTGCAAACCCTACAGTTTATTTTCTGGTTTACTCTACGCTCATTGCATGACCTCCCATTGACTTCTACAGTCCTGGACTCCAACACTTCTACATTTCTCTTTATTTTTCTACAAAGTGGACTGTAGCCTAGGAGGCTTTTTTGGGAGCTGTTCAATGGTGTGTACATATATATATATATATATGTATGTATGTATGTATGTATGTAATATGTGACTGTGGGCAATATATTTTGAAAGGGTCCTAGGTCTCAGGTACAGGGCAGGGCTTATTGAGGCTTGACTGTGAAACACAAAGTCATAGGATCATAGAACGGCTTGAGTTGGAAGGGACCTTAAAGAACATCTAGTTCCAACCCCCCAGTCATGGCCAGGGACACCTTCCAGTAAACCAAGTTGCTCAAAACCCCATCCAAACTGGTCTTGAACCCCTCCAGCGATGGAGCATCCACAACTTCCCTGGGCAACCTGTTCCAGTGCCTGGCCACTCTCAGAAGAGTTTTTTTCCTAACNAGCGCGGCGGGGAGCGGGGAGCGGGACGCCGGGCGGGGCAGCGCCGAGCGGGGCAGCGGGCAGCCGAACTGCGCTCCTGCCCTGCGCCCGGCCGGCCCGCCGGCGCCATGGAGGAGTTCCTGCAGCGCGCCCAGTCCAGGCTGGTGAGTCACGGCCGGGGGCAGCGGGCGCGGGACTTCGCCCGACTTGCCGGGGACTGCAGCCATCGGCGTCCCTCCCGCAGCCCCGGGTGCGGCGCCCGCCGGTGCCCTCCGAAACTTCCCGGGGTAGTGCTGTGGTCCTCCCGGGCGGGCGGCGGGCAGAGGATGGGGCTGGTGACCTTCGCAGCGGCTGGGGCTGCGTTGTGTTTTGGGGGAGCGTTTACTTCTCTCCCCTTGCTACCCTGTGGTTACTGCTGAATAACCCGCTGCTTCTCGAACCCACGAGCCCGTATCTGACAGGCATCGTGGGGGGTGTCAGCATGCCGTTTTGGGATAATTTGCGCATTTCTTGAGACTTTTAAGATGCATCAAGTTGCATAGTTGAAGGAGGGGGGGAAATGATACGTGAAGTCGCTGAAGAAGACTACAGACTACTTCTGTGGTCTAAATGACACTAGCAGTAGGGGATAAGTTTGGGTAAGCAAGGCATTAAATAACTGAGTAATATGCAAAGGTTATCATGGTTAAGCATCACAATTGTGTCTCAGTTGTCTTAGGTAATTAATCACAGAAGTATATAGATCCTGTTCTCGAACGATATGTTAGTGGGGCTGTGCTGAAACTGCAGTGTATTTATTTTGTTTATAGTGACTGTTAATCTACTCCAGACAGTGTGTGCTGTTTTCCCCCTTACGTGCAGTGCAAAAGTAGGATGTTTTTAAGATTGGGGTGATCTTAGTCCAACTTGTTTTCCATTTTGATTTTCTCTGCAAAATTCGGTTTTGTTGACTTCTTACCTTTCATGTGTAGCCTGCATGTCCACTAGCTATCCCAGCTATAAGAGATGCATTGGGTTATATAGGTGTAGTACTGGGTTTATCCCATGGCTCCTTGTTTTATCCTGTGTTTTTGGGTACTTGGTACTTGTAGGGCCTTACCAGTTTCATAGACCTGTTAAGACTCTCTGGAGAGGGAGTAATCATAAACCCAAGATGCTCTTTCTCTGACAGACATGGTTCTGTATCTAAAATTATTTGTAAAAGATGATTTATTATACTATCCCTTTTTGTCATGCGTTGATGGAAATCAGAGGATTTAGTAATGCTTTAGAGGAGTGGAGAAAGAGATGAGAGAATAAATCCCTTGGTGGCTTCCTTAATATTTAATTGTGTTGGCAGATATTAAAGGTAAATAAACATGAAGTGTGTCATTCTTGTCACACGCCAAGTAAGTTATTTCACAATGTATTTTTAGGAGATTTTCAAGTATTTCCCTTATGTTTTCATATAGGCAGTCTGGTAGCTCTCTTAAAAGGTACTGCACCGTGCAGTTACAAATCCTTAATACATTTTTCACATTAGCATTTCATATATTACAAAATATGAAATGGAAATGGTGGTGGTTCTGACAAACTTTTTGCTCAAGTATGTCATAGGTAGTCTCACTTAATGGACATTAATTATTCAATGATAGTGCTTCCCGTTAGTAAATGGCAAGCAGTAAAAACAATTTGTTTATCTGTAAAAGCAAATATTGCACTAATCTTTCTGAGTAGCTGTTGATGATCAGAAAGGAGTTGTCCAGAAAACCAGAATCTGAAGAGGCTCATGAAAAACGGAGAACAGATAATATTATTTGTTTCAATACGGTGAAGCGGGGAACAACTGAACAGCAGCTGAACATACACAAGAGCACAGCCCTTCATATTCCTGTAATGTGGGTTTTCAAAAGAAATGCAGAATTCTCTTTGTACTTTCTGAATGATGGGAGGAAAAGACATGTTTTGGAGGAGGCCTCCTCTCCAGGAGTGGTATAGTGGGGGGAGAGTGTCTTTCTGACTGATGTGTCCTTGTATGGGCATGTCAGCTGAGCATGGCTGGGGAAGAAGCATCTGAGCACTGTCATGTTCAGGTCAGAACAGATCTATAAATCTCATAGGTTGACTGCAGTTTGCCAGTTCACTTTGTGCTACAGTGGCCTGAAAAGGATACCCCAGAGAAATTCAGGATTTGGGTTCTCCAACATGAAAGGCTGATGATGTGTTTTCCTTTCAGGTTGGTCAGGCCTTTTGTGGGAAATCTTTCTCAGCTGGTAGCCATAGGCTGAACTGAGGCCAAGCAGTGAGAAGTCTTTGTTTTGACACTGATGTAAGGTAAAGCTGTGCAGGGAAGTGGGTGAACGGCTAAGGACGAAGGAGCTGCTGTGCCTTGTGCTGCTGCAGCTGTATCTGTGGAAGAAGCTAAGAGGCCTACAGTTGTATCTGAGAGGCCTGGTGATGCCAATCTCTCAGTGCTGGTGTTTCACACCACAGGTATTCTTGTTAGGTTAAACAGATTACAGTGCATCGCCTACATGATTGCTACTCGGCATGAATAAAGGAAAATTTTCTCCACAAGAACAATTGCTCCAGACCGTGCTGGGGAGCCTATTACTGGAAGTGCTTCGTCATTCATTTGGGTCTGGATCCAGCCACAACATTAATCAAGGTTGTTTATCTGCACAGAGCAAATTATAGCCTCGGAGTATGCTGCACAAAGGACATGCCTGGTTTTTGTTTTCTGAGACTTTGTATTGTGTGCCTTCATTGATTGTTAGAGAGGAAAATTCTCTGTCGTTATCTGTGTATTATCTATTAATACTGAAGTCTCAACTAGGCTGTTGTTTCTTAAAGAACAATGAATTTTGCTTTTGTAGCTTGTCAACTGTAAGACATTGTCATTAATTTTCAGACCCAGTCTTTAAAGTTGTTATGTATAATCTGTGCAAAACCAAGGAGGCAAAATTTTAGAAGGCAATACATGACAGGATATAAGAAATCCCATACTCATATTTTGTCACATTTGTGGTTCAGTTCTGCATGTTTTTCTTCATGTTGTGCAAGTCTAATGCTAATGCGGGAATAGGTGAGACTAGTTGAGAGCAAAAGTCCTTCTAAACCATTCTGTCTTGTCTAGTGGGGGATTATAAACAGTAGAATACACGGGCTGATCAGGTGCTGAAAGCTTAGATCAAAATGTATAGCTGAACTAACATGTTAGCCACAGCTAGAACCATCTTACATACATTTGGCTACGTCATGTGCTTGGTTTTTTTATGCTTTGGCTTCAACAAAATCCCTGAGACAGTGAGTTTTACAGTTTTATCATGTGCTTTGTGTGAGGGGGACAATATCCCTCTTTGTTTGCTTTAAATTGCCTGACAATTTTAATGTGCGTTCCATGATTCTTCTACCTGAGTGAATATTTTTTATTTCACTTTCTCTCTGGTCTTTAGTTAAGTGTTACCCTATCCTCCTTGTCTTCTTTCAGACATTTCCAAGCTAAGGTTTTCTATGGCCCCTTCATACATGAGCATAATTCTATCACTCTGCTCATCCTTGTGCCCTTACTCTGAAGATTTTATTTAGCCATTTGCAAGCTGTGGAGCCCAGAACCACTTGTCAGGTTTAAGTCATGACAGCATAAAAGACTGACAGTAGTATAATGACTTCTCATTTTTTTCCATTTTCTTAAGGGTTCTTGCTATTCTACTTACTCTGTTTTACTGTCAGAAGGCATTTTTCTGATGCTCTCAGACTATCATGTAAAATGCATGCATGATGTTTTTGCTGCTTGGTAATGCCTATTTTAAAGTTTGTCTGGCAGTGTACAGCACCTCAATACAGTTAAAAGTGAAGATGGGTTGTTTTCTTACATTTTCCCTCGCCTGCACTTCTTGGCCCTCATTTTCAGTTACGGTTTTATTCCCTTGTCCCTCAGTGTCATGAGTCTGTTCTGCACTTCCTGTAGCCAGTTAAAAGATTTGACCCTCCTAAGTAATCTGGTATTGTCTGCAGCTTTTTCCACCTCATTATGTGCCTGCCTGTCCTACTGGAAGTAATATTATTTATTATTTATGGATATGAGAAACAGCACATATCCCAGCACACATCCTTGTGGAGAATCCTTCATGGTTATTTCTTCTTCATGGAAAAGCTGACCATTTGCTCCTGTCCTTTTTTCCTTAACTTTTAATTCTGCAGTATGTCATGAAAGGATGACAGCCCTTTTTTCTTTGGTGATTTTTGTTTCTTTATTGGCCTCTAGGAAACCTTTCAGTAATATTTTGGAAGATTCAGATACGATGCATTTACTTGCTTGTCCTTCTCTGCATGCTTACTGAGTTATTCAAGAACTTTAATGAACTTTAAACAATTTTGTACAAAAATGTCATACTTCACAAACACTGTCTTTTTTCCCCAGTATATTATGTTGTAAATCTCTCTGGATTAGACTCTTTCAGGTACAGGCAAGCCATCCAGTTGGAGAAGAGTAAGTGATGAGTCAGTACATAATTTTGTATAATTTATTCAGGAAAACATACCAAAAGTTTCAGGTTTCAGTGGTGTAACTTCAAAATGATTATCAAAGTGATTATCAAGATGTTAAAGTCAATTAAATAGAGAACTAAACATTCAGAACTATTTCTTCCGTAATTCTCAGATGTGGAATACAATGTACTGAAGAATGTACTTAAATTAGCTATTTTTCAAGTAATCTTGTGTGCTTCAGACTGTTACAGTGACGTGGAATGACCGTGAGAAGTTAAATCATGGGAATCTGTCGAGAAAGAAGCTGTAAGAATAAAACAAAACTTTAAAAATACAGAATTGCCTCTGAGAGATGCTGAGACAAGGACTGCCAGAGAATGCTTTTTCCCTGGCTTTAGGTCTGTGCCTAATGGAGAACCTAATACTTTGTATGCTGGCTTCAGGGTAGTCAGAGAACAGAATGAGCCCCAGAAAGGCTTAATGTGCTGATGGTACTGAGATAACCACATACTGCAGCAAACTGCTTCAAACTAGTAATTGAAAGATGGTCCTCCTCCTGCAGAGAATAGCAGATTAGCTGGGGAAAGGATCTTTCTAAATGCTATGTCATCTTCAGCAGTTAACAGTATTTGGGAAAAAAAACCCCAATCCCTCTAAAAATTGAAGTTCTTTTAATCCCTTGCTGATACAAGAAAAGGCACCATGATGCTACACCAGTGTTAGACCTGGCAGGGTAACATGCTGCAAATTCAGGGCCAGACCCTTGACCAGGGAGATGCCTTTGAGAATAGTAAAAAAAGGCTTTTAAGGCACTGCTTTGACAGATATGAAAAATGAATGTGCTTGTTTCTGAGGCAAAGAAGCTCAAAGAACAGTTAGTGATGAAGGCATGACTTGGGTAGATTTATGTGACTGCATTTTAAAAACAAGCTGAGTCACTTACATGTTTGTTTATATTGCCTCTTATTTTCTTATCTGGCATTTTGTTATCAATGATAGGCAGTGGTTACTTTGAAAATAATATTTGATTGAGCTGGAATAAAGTTTCAGCTTTACGGGAAGTGAGAGACATTACAGCAGTGAAGCAGAAGTTAATTTTCCCAGAAACTGAACTTCTCCAAGCTGAGGAGTAAAAAAGCTTTCAAGCATTAAGACAAGGAATCAAGTCTTACCCTCTCATGTATCTTCTTTGCATTCATCCAGCAGCACACAAGGGACTTGACTCCACTTAGCAAGGCACTTAAACTATGGAAGAATTAAAGAGTATGAGTAATGATATTGACTCCAGTTGGAAAACTCAGATGTAGAAGTTGTATAGATACCTAAAAAGGCTGCAGTTTCAGAGTATTACAGCTGATTAACCTTTTATTACTTAAATCTGTGCAAGAATTATGACCAAAGTCAGTGTTTATTATTAATAAGGAAAAAAAGTATAAACATTGCACGAACAAAATTCTGAGCTAAGTTTTTAAACAAGGCATAGTTATGAGAAGTTAAAATAATATCAAAGAGCTGTTTTTTGTCATCATGGTATAGTTTTGAGTGGAATACTTTCTTCTTTATGGGTATCACATAACCAGGAGTATTTCTTAACTGGGAGAAGAACTCAGGGAATCATAAGAAAGTTATTTAAAGACTTGACTTCTGAGAAAAAAAAATGAACTTAAAACCTGATTAAATTACTGCTACACTGAGACATGATAGCAGTCTGGATCTGTGAGGTTGCTAGGAGCAATGCAAAGAAAGGAAGGAATCACTCATTCATGAACATAGGTATAAATATGTAATTGCAAAACAGTCAGCAGAGGCTTCATAAAGAGACTATTTCCAGAAAATGAGGTCTCTTAGCAAGGAAAACAGTTTCCCAGAGGAAGGCAAGAAAGCCTCTGCATGTAAACAAAGCAAAATAAAACCTGAATTGGCCAAACATATGTAAAACTACTTTAAAAAGCAACCTGTAGTTGTAAGGAAAATATAATGGGTTATTTAATAGCCTCTTGCAGTTCCACTAAAGTCAGACTGACTACAGACATGTGGCAGAAAATGAAAATTAAAAATGCTTTTCCCCATGGATTTTCATTGTTTGGGATGATAGAAATATCACTTTAAAACAGTCGCCTACATACCTTACTTTTCATCAGTTTATGGTGCAGTGATAAGTGAAGTACATCGTACATGATTAGGCCAAATTCTATCCTGGTTAACTTTTGGGGTGTTGAATCATTGCAGTTGTAGCTGACAAATTTTATACTTTGTTCTACAGAAACATAAACTCTGAAGGCATTTCAGTGCAGTGCAGTGCAGTAGGGTGTTTGCTAGGTTATCACAGAACTACTGAAGTGTGGCCATGATTCTGTTGTGCTAGATTATATGCAAATACTTAATTTAAAAATCGGTTCAGTTCCTATCTGAGTCTGTTGGACATATTGGAGGAAGCAGGTAAGTCCAGAGAAGTGGTATGGTGGTAATAGTTGGTGTTATGTTTCCTCACCTATTAGTTAGCATTTTAGCAAAGGGCAGTTTCGGGTAGGAATTAGAAAAAGCCAGAAAGTTGATGAGGTTTGGAAACATGTCTTTAAGCATAGGGACCACATCAGGGAAAATGAAGTGACCTGACCACTCTTTCCATTCCTCTGTTATAGATTGCCTGAAGATAAAATGTAATGTTTCATTATTGAATAGGAAATGATGGATGAAGCAGAGAAGAATTTGAAAAGAGTACAAGATGCAGTTGAGGCATTTTCTTGAATGTAGTGGAGCAAGGAGGGCAGGAAGAGACAGGTCTGTATGGGCAGAGCCTGTATGGCAGAGTCAGAACCACAGGCGGGGAGGGGAAGGCTTTCCACAGCATGGTTGTGGAAGCTGCCAGGTTAATTCTGCTGAAGCCAAATAATGTTTATGTGATTAAAACATCAGGTAATGATAGCCAGAGTGTTAGCTCTGAGGTAGGTAGGAAAGATTAATGAGCTCAACAGGCCTGCAGGACTTTGCAGTAGGTAAGGTTGTGTGTGTCTAAATTGAATATGATGCTAGGATTACAGGCTGGAGTTATAGGTGGGATACTTTCTTTAGTCCCTTGTATATCTTTGATGTATGTTCCTCCCAGAGAGAGGCATAGTAAAAGGAGAGGGAGTAAAACTTTAGCTTTAACCATACTCAGTTGGACTGCATGGTTGTGTTTATGCTGGGAAGGTGTGGAATAGGTGTGGGATTTTAGTTTGGAAAGGGCAGGACTGGAGCAGCATGGAAGTCCTCTTTGCCAGCCTGGAGTCCCGATGGAGATCAGGCTTAGGATGTGACTTCATAACCCTCCTGTTATATTCTTTTTCTCCAGACAAGGGAGTCTGCTCCCAATAACAGATAGACAGGTCCTTAACAACAGGTATGGTATAATTCATTCTAATGAAATCCATATAGATTGTGGCACAGTAAGGACAGAGGATGGACAGTGAAAAGATTAGGAAGATTTCAGAAAATGATGACGTCTGGAGGACGTCAGATAGCTCTCCTTCCTTGTTTACTTAATCATTTGACAGTAACTGAATAATGTGTAATAGACCTAATAGAGCTAATGCACTGGCCCAGTTCCATCTTGCACAGTCATAACCTGCTTCTGCACATTTCCTTCTAGCCATAATTTGTTAATCTTGAGCTCCTTATAACAGATTCTGTCTGGAGCACAGTGAGATTTTGCAGTGTACCTGGAATGATTTTACCTGTTTTGTACTACTTAGGAAATATCGATCTTGCTGTATTTTGGTAGTAATGATTGTATTCCTGTCTGTTTTTAATTGGCACAGTTTTGTTTTTTGATTTAGTCTTTTGTGTGGAAGTGGTGCTGTATGCAGTCCCTAACCAAGTTAGCTGCTAAACCTTTGCCTGTGTGACACTGTCATGCTGTAGGGACCTCTTCCCTAATGGTTAGTTTCATTGTGCTACATTGTGATATACAGCATAAAAATTACCATTCTCCATAAATAATTCCTTGCACTTCTACTGTAGCGATTAAAAAAATCGTGATCAAAGAGGGGTTGGTAGGGAAGAAGAAAACTGAATTGTTTTTTCAGCTACTATCATGCTCTTATAAATCCTGGAAATCTGTGGAGAGTTAGAATCTGGAGTGCTTCAAAGGCAGTCATATTCCACTTGGTGAACATTGTATGCTGTTCTGGAGGCAGTGGGATAGACGAAAAGAGTAAAACTTCCCTTTGATGAGAAGCAGAATTGCTCTGTTTGGAACATATTTGACTTTTTCTGAAGCAGTGTTAAATGGTAAACTTTTAAATGCTTGCAGGGACAGTCCTAAATATAGACAGTTGGCAAATAGCAGTGTACTGATTCAGCAGCCTTTCTTTGACTAAGAAAAGGTTTTAACATTCAGTCAAAGTCATTCGCAGGCCTGGCTGTGTTACAGCTGAGTCAGGTGGAGTACAGTGATGGTTTAACCTGCTGGAAAAGTAAACTACTGGTTTTTGACCAGGCCTGGATGCCATCCACATAAGTTTCATTTATGTTTACTTAGTTTTCTTACAGATAAATCTTTTTGAGACTTTATCCTTAGCTGTCATATTAATCAGAAGAACAAGTGGGTGTTTGTGATGTGCCTGAGTATTGTATCTGTAAGAGGGTGTTTAGGTCTATATGAAATCTTGGAAAGTTTAGTCTGCTGGGTTCTTTGCATGTCTTTTATACGCGTTTGAAATGAATAGCCTTATAAAGTTAAAAGACCAGATATAATTTAAACTTCCCATTTCATTTCCAATATCTTTTTAGTTTTGCATTTGATTCTGTGCTTCTTTGATTTTTTTTTTTTTNATATATATATATATGTATGTATGTATGTATGTATGTAATATGTGACTGTGGGCAATATATTTTGAAAGGGTCCTAGGTCTCAGGTACAGGGCAGGGCTTATTGAGGCTTGACTGTGAAACACAAAGTCATAGGATCATAGAACGGCTTGAGTTGGAAGGGACCTTAAAGAACATCTAGTTCCAACCCCCCAGTCATGGCCAGGGACACCTTCCAGTAAACCAAGTTGCTCAAAACCCCATCCAAACTGGTCTTGAACCCCTCCAGCGATGGAGCATCCACAACTTCCCTGGGCAACCTGTTCCAGTGCCTGGCCACTCTCAGAAGAGTTTTTTTCCTAACATCTAATCTAACATGCCCTTTTGCAGTTTGAACCCACTACGGGGTTCCCTCCAGACCTTTTGCCCACGTGGGAAGGGGACCCCGAAGCGGTCACTGCTTCTGATCCCAATGCCCCCGAGCTTTCCACTGATGAGTCTTACCACACGTGAAAAGGGAAACTGAGACTTCGCCGCCCAAGGACCCGCAGCAGCCACCAGCTGGTGCCTGTTGCTTTGAGCCCCTGCGTCGGGCGGGACTGGGCACGCCCTGTGGCTGGCTCAGGAGTTCTTGTCACCAGCCCCCCGCCGCTCTCCGGGGCTCGGCGTCCCGCGGGGCTCCGCGCCGGACCTTGCGGCACGGGCTGACGTCAGCGCCCGCGGCGGGCAGGGCGGNCATAAAAATGGCAATTACCCATTCATTTGAAATAACTGTAGCGCAGAAAACAAATTTTCCCTTTTTGCAAAAATGGACTTGGCTTCTCTTGATTTAGTTGAAATAGTAGGTGTGGTAATTTTTTGACTAGCAAAAATACTGTAATTCAAGTTTACCTGAATTCAAAATTAATTACTCATTCAATCTGTGAGGGGTTTGTAGACTGAATGGCATCACTAGGTCATGGTCTGTGATAAAGAGATTAATTATATACTTCTTCTTTACCACCCTAAAGGAGATCTGTGCATTTGTCTCTTTGTGACAGGATGGGGCTGTAGAGGCTAATGATAGATAAACTGTGCCACTTCTGCAGCCAGGTTTAAAATTTTGCAACTTGGCTACTTTTCTACATAAAATTTGTTTTACATGTGAAAAGAAGAGGAACCGGATGGTTTTGTACAATTCTTTGCTTTCTGTATGTCCTAAAAGGCAAACTGCATGAACTTACATAAAGGCAGTTCCGTGCTACAGTGGTAGCTTGGATACTTTCCCGTCCTTGAAAATTTGATGCACACTGGAACTTCAGCTCTGATGGTCCTAGAACAAGAATAAAAAAAGGTTTAATTGTTCAAAATGGTATAACTATACATTAAAGCCTTCTTTCCAGGGATAAGTGAGTAATGTAGACTGGCTCATATCTTGTTTCAGATCACATGTGAAAATGAATTAAATGATCTAATGTTAGCTATTTGTTCACATTTTAAAGATAATTTCACAATTTTTAACTGTCATCTTTTGTGCAGTGGAAGAGGGATTTTTGAGGCTGGTTCAGAGATATTTTGCCTGATCTGTTTTGCAAAGTTTTTGCAATAGTTGTGGTATGGTATGAGCCTGTCTCAATATCGTGTTGAGCCTTCATTTAAAAACCAGTCAAAGTAGTCATCAACTCCCACCCCCCCTCCACCCCCAACAATCAAACCAGTTATAATCTCACGGTCTGAAAAGATAATATATCTACGTATTCTAAGTAAAACAGAAGTTCCTGTTGATTAAGAAAATTAACTGATCTAAAGAAATATTTTTGTTTACATTTAGGTAAGTATGAAGACTATGAACTCTGCTTGACTGAAAATGCTGAGATCTTGTTTATATCTGTGCTGGGTAAAATAGAAGAGAGTTGCTCCAGTATGCAAAAATGGAACACTAAATACGAAAATGCTCTCTTTTAATGTAAACAACATTAAGCAGGTGAACTTACCTTTTTGTGTCCTTTTCTCCTCAACTTTGTAGTTTCCAAAGAGGGTAAAGTAATGAGATACTTACTTATGTTTTTATTTTATTTTTTCTCTCTGCTCATTCTGCTTTCCAACCAGTACAATACTCAGCAGTCAAACTGTGATACTGCCATGTGGCATTTAAAAGTAGAGGGGTGTACAGTGTGTGTGAAACTAGTATAGACTCAGTAAATTTCAACAGTTTCAGAACATTGCAGTGTAAGTACTTTGGGGTTCTGAACTGCCACTTTCAGTTCTACCATAAAACATGCTGTCTTTTCCAAAAAGTCAGATCATCTTGTCTGCTTCTACATTTTGCTGCACTGGAAAATAAGCAAAGATGCTAAACAAGATATGAAATGACATTCTACATTTTTCTAGTTCTGCTTATTTTCATGTGTCCTCTGTTGTTAACTGAGTGCTTAATTACTTACCTTTTAAACTAGTTAGAATGTGTTTGTTGATACGTATTTCAAATTTTCAGGCCCCAAATTAGTGCGGCTTTATGATGTTGTGGCAAAAGCAACCTAGTTAGTTGCTAGTAGTGATTAGAATGTAGCTACTTTTCTTACGACCAGATAATAATTACTGATACTGAATTAACAGCATTTTGTAGCAGCAGAATTGACTCTCTGCTTCCATAAATCAGAAGGGATTATACATCTGTATTTCATATAATTGTTGGAGCCACGGTACAATATCAGAAGCTAGAGCTGGGGTAGTAGTCTGACATGTTCTATCCAATTTGAAAACTCAGAGGATGATTGAATTCCAGGCATTGTAAGCATTTCTTTGAGATGCATGAACATCTCGTTACAGATCTGTTGCATTGTGAGAATGCAGGACTCACTTCAGAGTACAGGTTTGGATTTTAAGGTTTGCAAAATGACTACATAGATTCTTTAGGAAGAGACTGTATGTGCTAGCAAAAGAAGGTAAGACAGAGGAAAATGGAAAGGAACTGCAAACACTGAGTGTAGATATCTGACCTGGCATCGCAGCATCACCAGTTTTCACTTAGTCCATACTACTAAATTACCACTTTTGTGTAGTTGATTTGTTTATTCACTCACATTTTCAGTCACTTGCACACACAGAGAGAAACACAAATCCTATGAAGTCTGTTTCTCAAAATTATTGAGATAGGCAAGAAAATTATTGATGTGATGGGGGTAGAGACCTTATTGAGTTAGACTGATCCAGTTGAAATCTTTCATAGGTATTAGAAACACTGACCTCTTAGGTAAATTTGCACCTCTAAAGAAGGAGGAAACTAGGCTTTCCTTATGCCCATATGCAAGATACAGCTTTTGCCTTTCTGACAAACACTGTTAAAGAGATAAAGTACTGTTAATGCTCTCTTTCACTTTGATTTGAAGGAAAAATTTGAGGGCCTTGAGGGCAGGACTTCCAAGGAGTATCTGAGGTCACTTGGTTGGCTCAGCTTGAGGGAAGAGAAGGCTGAGACCCTGACAGGGTGGTGTCAGGGGAACTGCTGATCTCTCCTTGAGAGCAGTGATGGATCCTAAGGAAATGGAATGACGCTGTACCAGGGGAAGTTCAGTGGGACATTAGAAAAGATTCTTTGCTGAGAGAGAGGGTGGTCAGTCAGCGGAACAGGCTTCTCAGGGAAGTGTACACAGTTCAAAGCCTCTCAGAATTCAAGGAGAGTCTGGGTGATGCTCTTAGTCATGTCTTTTGGTGTTGAGTGGTCCTGCAAGAATCAGGGAGTTGGACTTGATGGTCCCATGAATACCTTCCAACTTGAGATATTCAAGGATTTTATGATTCTGTGAAATATGAAGAGCTTTTCTTCCTTTGAAACAAAAAGAAATATGGTAAACAATTTTTTCAAGCTTTTCTACAAAGTCTAAAATAGATCTGGTTTCTACAAAGTCTAAAATAGATCTGGTTTTTTTGTGGCTATAGTTTGGTATACTCTTGCATGTATTTCCAAGCCTTGATATTACTAAGTGTGTAATAAACAGATAGATTGAGAACATCACAGATTCTTGAGAAAGCACTTCAAGTCAACTAGCTTGTAATTTTTAACTGGAAGGACAGGATGAGCTCCATCCCTCAGAGATCCCAGCAGAATACACAGCTGCCATAGACAGAACAGGTGACTGGACGTCATTGAGACTGTACACAGTTGTAACTGAAAAACTATTTATCTTCACATTAAAAAGATGTAGCCCTCACGATAAACTGTTCATCTGTGGCAATCCAGAGAAGCACAGAAGTGGCCTGCTTCATAATTCAGATACACCTTTTTTCTTTATTTTTCGGAAAAGTAACCCTACACAGCATTTGTTTTGAGGACTCCTTTACACACTGCTGAATGTTTAGAAAGTAACTCATTTTTGTGATAGTTTGGAGTGAATTAGTTTGTTATGTGATAGAAGAGAATATTTTCTGCACTGAGAGTTAGAAACCACTTCTGTAATAAAAATAAACAGAAGTCTGTAGAAACAGGTAACAGTCAGGGTAAGGCAATTTTCTTGCCATTTCTGCTTCTTTGCAGAATTACTTGGGTACTTGCAAGCCCCATTCTATCCCTGTTCATTAACACTGAGTACTATTTTGAACAAGGATGTGTCACATTTAAGTTACAAATAGGTTACTGGAAATTTTGGAGCCTTATTTGGCAGGATTGCTGAGTAAGACTGGGTCCAGGCCAGGGACTAAGTATCATACACTTACACATAAAAATCCCCCAACAAACAAAAAACAACCAACTGAAGAAACCTCCAACCACAACAAAAAACTCCAGCAAAAATATCCCTATACACCTTTCCTCCCACAAAGAAAACCTCCATAGCAACTAATAAATGGAAGCCTCCCAAAAGACAAAAAGGGGAAGTAGAATGGTCATATTTATTAAAAGCAGAAGTGTCCTGTTTTGTTTCTGATTCTGTCAAAAGTCTAAATAAACTTGCAAACTTAACTTGAACCATGGAAGCTTATTTTCTCTACATTTATATTCTTTGTCTGCAATTTTTGGTTACTGCTAGAGAGTGTCCTGACTTTATGCAACTGCAGTGTTTCCGAGGGCATTTAATTAATATGAATCAACATGCATTAATTATGTTTAAACTATCTCAAACTGACTGAGCTTTGGTAGCTAGGTCTTTTTCCTGGTTAGCTCTTACACAAACACCTGCATAAATTAGATAGTAGTAGTGGGAGGCCAGAGAACAGTGTATATCAAGGGAAGCAAATGTCAGTGTAAAATAGGGTGTTTCCAGTCACAGAGAGGAGCTTTCCTCTCTCTCTCGTCTTTGGTGCTTATAGGTGAATAGTCCTCTGCTGAATAATCTGTGGGAAAAAGAGTTTTTTCTATTGTTTCTGAAGGAGGCCATGCTGAACCACTGTGTTATTTCCATGTTTGACAGGGTGGTCTGTCATGCAGCATCTAATATTTTTTCCCCTTTTTCCCCTTTTTCCCCTTTTTCCCCTTTTTCCCCTTTTTCCCCTTTTTCCCTTTTTCCCCT
>VXAC01003394.1:138163-182475 GCA_013399225.1 Rhipidura dahli
TTTTCCCCTTTTTCCCCTTTTTCCCCCTTTTCCCCTTTTTCCCCTTTTTCCCTTTTCACTTTTTCCCCTTTCCCTTTTTCCGTTTCAGATGTTCATACTGATACTCCATTAGTTCAAATTTTGGGTACTGTCATTCTCTTAGTATCAGTTAGCCAGGATGGATGAAGGAATTACTTAGAGGTGGTATCTGTCTTCCGTGTCCTCCTATTTCCAAAGTATTCCAAGGTATCCAAAACTGATGGCAGTTTTTCTCTGAGGTGTTATATATTATTAAAAATTCTTATAATTCTGTAAATTAAATAAGTAAATACTTTCGATTGCATTCTGTGGAATGTTATTTTTTATGCTGTAGCATTATGAACCAGCATTTTATGCTGCGAAGAGAATTCCCTTATGAAGAGCAGTTAGGTGGAGGTTTCATTTGACTGTGTGACAAACTTTCCTTGTGTTGTGCTTTTTTAAATGGCATTTTGAGTTTCCTCTTATTGTTAAGTACAGCTATCATTTTGTATCACATTGACTTCACAGACTGTCAGCAGAGTAAGAACTGCGTATTTTCTTGCTAATGCTCTTGTAGTGGGTTATTGTAATGTAAGCATATTACATGGCCCAAATGCTTCACAGTATACTCTTCATAACAAAACAGGTAATTTAAGTAATATTTTTGTTAAAGCATGTATATATGTTGATATTTGTGTATCTTACAGGCTGGTTTTAAGGAAAAAGTTAATAAAATTTAAACTTCTAATTTTGATGCTAATCATGATACTAATTACCGTAATTGTGAACATCCTGGTTCCCCATATGAATGGACATCATTACAGGGTTTTTGTAAGGCTGGCCTTTAAATCACAGGAGTGCAAAATTTATGTGATTTCAGTGAGTGTGGATCTCCTTAGACAGGCATAGCAGTCTATTTTTATAAGTAGACCTCATTTTCAATATTTGCTTCTCATATATTGCTGTATATAATAGATGACTCAAATCACAAACCCTCTGTAGGTTTCTATAAATTTAAACAGCTCACTAATATCTTGTAGTAGAGTATCTCAAATCTCTCTTATGTCAGTATGTTTGTTTTAATGGCATGACATGCTATATTTATTCTGGAGTTGTAATATATATCTTGGTGCTTATATGTATGAGCTTCCTCTACATCTATCCGATGTTCAAATATGACTGCATATAATTTTATTGCTATTATACCATATCCTCTTTGGCTGATGCTAAGAAAAATTATTGTTCTACTCTAGTTGGCAAAAGAAAGAATTACGTTTTGTTTATTTTTAACAGACTTCCTAGTTCCATTAATGCTGAACAGATACCCTTACAACAGCAGAGCAAGACTAGTATATGTTTCCCGTGTAAGGGAGAGAAAGCTGTATGTAGCTACTCCATTTGTTCTTTCAGTGCAAAATACTTTGTTTACCCAAATACTGTGTAATGGTCCTCTGATCTGCTGTGATGTATGCAATTAACTAAGCAGAAATAATAAGCTAAGAAAATATCAGATTGGGAGCAGAGACTGACCTTAGACTGCAAAGCTGTGGAGTCATCACAATTTTCTAATCTTACCAGTGTTCCTGTTCTGACAAGCATTTATCTGGATGCTTGTCAGTATCTCGAATCCCTTAAACACCTTGAGGATACAGAGAAATTTTCGTTCATGCTTTGTAGCATTGTTATAACTGAAAATACAGGAATTGTCTTATTGGCACAAAATGCATGTCTGTGAGTTGGAGTAAGTTGTGTTGCTAGTCACTGAGGTGAGGTTGAATTGCAATTCTAGATGCCCTACCAGTGTCCTCAGAGTTTACCAGTAAGAAAACCTGGGCCTGGATGCTGTGAGCGGCCTTGTGCATAGATATTTTGGCTTGTATATGTCCTTTTTATGGACACAGGGGTTTTTTGGATTTTGTTTTTGTTTGTGGGTTTTTTTTGGAGGGGGGCTGTGGTTTTTTTTTTGGTGTGGGTTTTTTTTTTGTTTTTTTTTTTCTGTTTGCTTATTTGTGGATTTTTTGTTTGGGCTGAGGTATTTTTTGTTTTGTGTTGGTTTTATATTTGGTGGTTTTTGTGCTTTTGTGCTTTTTTTGTTTGTTTGTTTTTGTTTGGTTTTTTGTTTGTTTGTTGGTTGAGGGTTTTTTACCTGCACTCCCAGAGACTTAAGACTTAGGAAGGATGTTGTAGCTTGGATTATTTTACATTCAGAATCAGAGTTTAAGCAAGTTTTGAGCTCCTTGGTTTAGTGGAAGTAAGGTAAGCCTGAGAAAAAGATTGTTCTTTGCTAGCATACTTACCTCTCCGTACCTTTAGACTGTTTGTTCTTAACCATGGTAGGCACAGATATCCGTGGATATTGCTTTTCCCAACAATATGCTCTTCGATTTGAAACCAAGACCTTGACTGTTGAAGAGAATCCAGCAAGCCCCTCTGTGGGGGAGGGCACAGATATCAATGTTTTTCATAGGTTAAAAATACATGAAAGTGTTTTCAGTACAAAACTAGAAGATACTGAAAGGTAAAAGTTGAGCTATTCCTGTAATTTATTTTGTTTTAACCATCTTTTTTCCATTTTCTTTTTTTTAATATTTCTTGTCTTTTGAATTAGCTAGGGCAGCAGATTTGCTAGGGATGATGAATTACCCATTTTGGTGTTAAGTAAGAGGATTCAGCAAAAATCATTGAGGTTGATGTTTTAATCAGTCATTAATGTCTCTTCATATGTGAATTTGTCAATTTATATCTCCTGTTTCCTTCTGCTTAATAAAATCTGAAATAATATGTCGTGAAAACCTTAATCAAAATTAATAAAACTGAGCTGAATCTTAAATTTTAAAAAACCTTATAGTTGTGTTTGTTGCTGTTATATTATGTTAGTGCTTACCAATTTTTATTAACTGAAATAATGTGATACCCTTAAAAATAGTTTTAAAGCTTTATAATACAAACAATTCTTTATTTTACTTTGTAATTACACTTTAAATGATTGTGTGTAATATTTTCCATACTTCTAAAGGAGGAGTTGATATGCTTACCATAAAGGTAATTTCTAAAACTGTATACTCTCTTCATTATATTGTTCAGCTCTCTGTAACATAATATTTAGGAGATGAAATTGAATTACTGTGTTAGATAAGAGTTTGTGCAATCAATATCCTATTTACCATTGCTGTTGTTTTCACTCCATTCAAGGTGGGGATTTTTTGTAGTTAGTGACAATTGTCACTAATTGTAATTCTGTATGGGGAAGATGTGTTTATTGTATCGTGGTTCTTGACAGATCTTGTCTGTGCTGGAACATTACTTGATGACTGCAGAATTAACTTAATTCCTTTTTTTTTTCCCCTTTCTACCACTTGTTCTAGTAAATTAAATTAAAAACGTGGCTCAGTTACACATATATTCTATGTCAAGACGAAATACTGTGAAATGGAGCTGTGTTTCAGAGGGAAAACAGTAATCATCATCATAAATATTGTTTGCAGTATCATCATCTGTATGTCAGTTCAAGGTGTCATTGGCACAATAGAAGAGTAATAAGACAGGAGTCTTACCCAGAGTATGTAACCTCAAGGTTCTTAATCTTTTTGGTAATCTTTCTAATGGGCGCTGGGGTGCCTTGTGGGACCTTATCTACCGCAGTGCTGAACTCTTTAAGTGGAAGAAGGAATGGGAAATGCAAGTTTGAGCATATTTCCTCCCATAGGATCTTTCCCAAATTTCCTTGGCAATGAGGTAATCATGATTCTACCTCCCGATAACTTTTTGCTTTAAAGTGATTATTACTTCTTCCAGTTCTTTTACTGTTTTTATATTGTCAATTGTGCTAGACAAGTACAAGGATTAGATTCACTGTTTTCCCTGATGCACAAAATTTTAACAGAAAAACTTGATAAGTCCCTGCTTAAACTTACTTTTCCCTGAAAAATCCGATATCCTTAGCAGTATTTTATATCCTGAAACCCAAACATTCTGTTTAATTTTCCTACCTTTTTCTCACTGGATGTTAAAAGAGGAAGTTTTTCAGTAAATTAGGACTAGTGTTGCATTACTTCAAATAAGAATATTCATGGATTTTTTTTTTTCTGTCAAGAGTGTGTTTTACCTGTTTTATCTAATTAGAAGGAAAACTAACATCAGCACAGCAAAAACTAATGTTTTAGATTGCTATTGTATATTGCCTTTCAGCATACTTTAATTAAAGTGACATTTGTTTGTCCTATAATATCACCATTCCCTAATCGATGTACTGAGCAAGCACCATGGTGACAAGATAAGTTGCTTTGTTTTGTTCCATATGTCTGTGTTCCAAATTTTCCATAGTTTTAATTGGTTCCCTGCAGAATAACATTTACAAGCATATGGTATGGAAAATGCTGACTGCATTTGTTATCATATATTTTAGTATATTGGTGGCACTAGATCACTAAGCCTTTAAATGTGATTATGAGGTTATTTAATGCAGTCAATAGTGTGCTTAAAACACAGCAAAAATCTGCAGTGAGCCAAGTGGTATCAAGGAAATATGTTTAAATGTTTTCTTGATACTTCAGGGATAGCTGGGGAGGTCTGATTCAGACAAGGTTTTGGGTAATGTTTATGCTGAAGCATACTTTGTCACCTGAGAGCAATTCCAAAAGCTCTGGGGAGGCTACTTGCCATCCAACAGGAATGTCCGTCAGAACTGCAGAGGCGAAATACGTGATATGTCTAGGATTACTGACTTCTGAAGAAATGCACTGTTATTAGTTGATGAAATGGAATGCAGGATCCACCCCTAAATCTTGTATGTCTGACTTTGAAGACATCAGTGGCACATTTTTGCACGATTCTGCTCTGGAAGCAGATGGCCAGTGCAAAAGGAAGGGAGCATGAGTGCTGAGAAGACCCTAGTCACCTCAGCGCACGTGGAGGTCTTAGTTCAACAGTAGTGACAATAGGTTATGGCTCTTTGGTTACGCTGAAGGGGAAGTGTGTCATGGTAGAAAACATCTGAATTGAATTTTTTGCTATGGCAGATTGACCAAAGTAGTTTCAGACTGCCCCAAAAAGTGCTCAGTGGATCATTGTATTAATGACCTCTTTGGATTTCATGAGCAGTGTGGATACTCGGACAGAAGCCAGATAATCAGAGAAAGAGGATCACTTCATACATGGATATTTCTGATACATGTATTACATCCTCTGCATATGGGTCCAAGAGGTAACATATTGTCTCTGTCCCTAGCCTGAACCCAGATGTACTTACCAAGTAAACTACTTCTAAATTTCTATTGCTCTCTTGTCATCTATGTGAAAATGAGTATTAGGTATTAAAGCAACATAATTTTATTAGTGACTAGCCCTACATTGAAATCATATGCCTGTCAAAAGTAATACAGGAATGTCATTATGCATTTTCTCTTTCTCATTTGCAATATGTCTATGGCTCTGACATTAGTATTGTAGTGAGGACAATTCAGAGATCTAAACAGTGTAGACATAACTAATTACTGTATGAGTAGAATGACTGCATTCTCATACTGAAGCATACGTTTCTATTCTTGTAACATCGCAATTATTTTTTTTTTTTAAAGCCAGGTTTTATTCTGAGTGCGCTGTCATTTTCCTAACAAGTGCAGTATTACAATTTTTATTCTGTGCTCAGCTTTTACATCAAATCAACCAAATTTCTGTCTTTCAGAAGGACATCAGGATTAAATCATATTACAATAATACAATTCCCTCATGGAAAAAGAAGCTGCCAGTGATAATAAAGGAGTTTTTGTGGAATGGTGTATAGAGCAGGCAGAGCAGAGCAGTACTGGCTGCTACAGAGGAGTAGGTTTCTGATTTTCAGTGTGGAATAAGAAAGAGCAACTGAATTAATGCTGAAGTTAAAAAATTGAAACAAAACAGAAGTGAAAACAAAAACTGGCATCTTTTCAGTATCATTCTCACCAGAAAATGGATAAAAATCAAAGACATTTTGGAATTATAGTATGATAATAACCTGTTGAGCAAGAAAGGCAAAAGTTGATGTGACTTTGGCCTGATCCTCTCTTCGAGATACAATTTTCTTGCTTACTAATGGTATTTCTACTGGGCTGTTGGCTTCACGCTGTGGTTTCATGTTCAGCTTGGTGCCCATCAACTAAGGGTTGCACTGACTTAAGAAACATTCAACTTAAATCCTAAGGCTTCTGTACATGCAATGTTCAAGTGCCTCTTGACTCTTGGTAAATTTATTCTCGATTGCAAAGTTGCTTATGTCATTTTAAAGAAGCAGCTAAACTTCTTAAACTCCAAGGTCAGATGTTAAGTCTGTGAGAGGCAGGTAAATTAACTGCATTGTTTGGGTTGCATTCCCTTGCCTTCACCAAGACAAACCCACCTGTTTTTATCCAAGACACTTTCTCTTTGCCCTGTATAATTTATTCAGCCTCTGCAGTGTATGACGCAGGGGTTTATTGCCACCAGTCACCTCCGGACGCACCACAGAGCTGATATAATTAATATGACAGGGGCACTCTGCTGCTCTGGCAAATGTGCTCCTTACTTTTAAGTCATTTGTGTCTAGTATCTCAGAGAACAGTTTGGTCCTGTAATAAGCCATGCAATTCCTAAAGCAGGTGAATACTATCAAGCCCTGTAAACTGGATTGGCATCCTGGTCTCCCTTCTGCATGTTAAGTGGCAAGTGGGGAGGAAGAGGGAAGAGGAGCTATGTAGGTTGAGGTGGAAATTCAAAGATTTGCTGTGACTGGCTTTAGACACTAAAGATGACCTGGAATATAAGTTGTTCTTTCGCTAAGCTGAATTTCTGTATGCTCTATACTCAGTTGTTAGGTGAGAGCACTAATCCTGTGTTAGACGGGTTAATTTGAACAACAAGTGAGTCAATGCAGCACAAGTGAGAGAGGGAGACTTTAATTTTTATTTTAGTAACTTCTATCATAGAGAATCCTATTGACAGACTGTTGAAGTACTGCTGAGTCAAGCTTAAATAATCATTGTGCTGGGAACATTTTCCTTTTTCAGCCATAGGAGACATATCCTATTTCATCTTTGCAGGAAGAGTAATGTGATACTGTTGTTACTGAGCCTTAGGCCATTAAAATAAGTATTTGCTTTATCATTTTGTTTATCTTACATAATATAAATTTAGGTTTCTTTAATTCTCTAAGGAAAGCATATTTAATATCTATCTGACTTAAAGCATTTTTTACCTTGATATAGCAGCAAAGATGGGATCCAAACACATGGTGTCAAAGTCACACTTCCAAAATGTGTGTGAATGTGGGCATATATATGTACCCCATGTATGATTGAGTTTGAAAACCACATACTGTTGGGTATTCCGAGTACATACACTCCATGATCTAATAGAAGTGGTATCTCAAACGTTGATTTGGCAAATATTTGGAGAAGCAGGAGAGTGTGAACAAGTAGAGCTTATAAAACATGGTGAAAAAATCAATGCCAAACCAATTGATGGAATAAATCTAATTTCAAAAGGAGCCAACAAGATTTTGATTGATGTTCTCAATTCTGCAGTGCTTCTTTTTTATATTTAAATGGAATTTATGTGTTATTTGATTACTCCAGCTATTCTTTTTCAAATGAAAACTTGATGTAGAAAGCATTGTTAATTTCTGGATTTTTGCAATGTGAATAAATGTGTGTAATAAGCTAGAGGGAAGGTATTTCAAAACCAGGCAGAGCAGACTTGCCTACAGTAACAGGCTATAAAATTGACTAAAAGTGAAAAGAGAGTAAATGTTTGTGGTTCCTAAGAATTATTTCTTGAAGCGTTAAGTTTGTCTGCCTGCAGAATTCCAAATCAGAGCCTGCTGGTAATGCAGAAATATTGAACTGCATTCTCATCAGCAATAGTTGACCATGCCAGTTTTTGATTAGAAATGGCTGGAAAAGAGAGTTCCTGTCTCGTGGGAATTCCAGGAACAATCTAAAGATAAGACTTCTTGCCTGGTTGGCATGTCAGATAGTTAACTTGCCTCATTTCCATTATTAATTTTGAAGGAACATCATCATTCTGTGGAATATTGTGAATTTGGGAAGCAACATTTTAAAATAAAACCTCTTTTATCAAGAACTTGACTCTTACATATAGCTTCTGAAGTATTAATTTTAGAAGAGGAGACATAATCATCAGGCTCTGTTCAACCTGCTGTGGGAAGTACACTCACCATCAGAGTGCAAGTATGATTGGATAAATTATGTGTACAAGCTCTCTCTGTATGACAACCAAGGTGTGAAGTCCTTCTCTTAGTCTTTGCTATAGACTAGTCCTAGTCTTTTCTTATCATGTCTTACTCAAAGCAAAGTATCAGGTAACATTTTGTGCATATTGAGCAATTTCTGAGGACGATGTTGAGTTTTTGATCCTTCCACTTTTGCTTGTGTTATTTGTAAGGCTGTGTCTCCCACACAAAATCAGATGGTGTGGAATTAGAAAATCCCCCCCTTTTTCTTTTTTGTTTTCTTCTGCTAATGGTATTGATCTTTGCTGTAAATAGGGTTTTTTTTTTCAGATTTGTAAGTAAAGCAAGACTATACAACAGATATTCAATAGGTAATTATTAAAATATGTCACACTTGAAATTTTTGTAATTCCACCTGTGTTCCTTAGGGAAGAATCCTTATGTAACCAGGTATTTGACAAGTAGTACTTTAGGTTACTAGGCGTCATTTACTGTACATGATAAATGGGATACTACAGGGGCAGAGAAATACTGTAATTTTTTTTGACTGTCCCCAAAAATGGGAGAAAAATAAGATAATATCTCTTTTTTTCCTGGGCCGGTATAAAGCTTTCTTGTGAAAAGACTTACTGAGTATTTAACTAAGTTGAACTTTGCATGAAATATTAAATTAACTTTGCTTTGGCTTAAAGCCATTTCTTTTTGACAACAGAGATGTATAATCATGTAAGAAGCCCTCAGGCTGCTGGAAGCATATTGTCTGATACTGTAAGGCAAATGCAAGTTGCACTCTAAAATGACTACTCAATAAATTGTACCTCTGGTCTGGAGGTGGAATTCCAGACCTACTAAATCGGTGCAAAAATCTTCTCTTGTGCGATTTGATGACTTTAAATATTGAAAGACAGATATTTTACTATCTTGGCCTTTGTTGGAATACGTAGGATTTTCCCCTGTGCACCTCTGGGAAAGCTGTGTCTGTGAAGCTTGTACCCCCTGGCTGGTGCTTCAGCCACAAGGCTGGAAAAGCTTTCTGTGTTGTATCTGACGCTGTATATTGCTGTGTGATTCCTTAGCTTCTTCCTTTTCTATAGGCTTCTGTTGAGCCATGTTGCTTCTTCAAAGAATTGCTGTGCTTGACAGGTGCTGGCCCATTCCATGCAGTAAAATACAGTGATTTCATTACAGTTTAAGGACAGAACTAGTGAAATTTGAGGCAAAAAGGAAGGAGTGGCTCAGAAAGCAAGGCTGTATGAGGTTGCTGGGTGTGCAGTTGTGCTGTGTGTTTATGTGGAGTGAATATGTATGAAGGAAAGGGAAAAGTTTTCTTGCCTTGATATAGTGAGCATTTTGTAGGCATTCCTGTTTATACTAGGATGAGTCTTCACTATTTGTTGTCTTGCAAGATCACTTCCTTGCCTCTATAACAGAAGAAAAAAAAGTGGAGGCAATGTAATTTTTGACTGGAGTGTTGTATTTGGATCAGTCACTGTAGTTACATGTCCTAGTCAAAATTTTTACAAACCTGTATTGGCGTATGTTTGAATATATCAGCTGTTTGATGCAGGTAGCAGCCAATAAATGGCATTTCTACTGTGGTTACATGAAGATGCAGTTGTCATACTAATGCATCAAAACCGAACAGATATGAGAGTTTCTTCATAGTAAATATCTGAGAATCAGATCTCTTAGTGGATTGCATAAGTAGCCTAATGTTTATAAATTTCTTTCCTGAGCACAGAAGGTGAATGTTAATCTATGTAGGTCTGATCTAAATTATCCTGACTGAGTTATTCTGACTGATGCCATCTGAAAATGACACATAATTTCTTTAATTCATTTTATCCCAGGCGTCCAGTGTTTTTGCATTGTACAATTTACCTTTAATCTAGCTAAACAAAAACTCATCAGCATGAAGAGAAATCACTGGTCTCCTGTGTAGTTTAATTTAAGAGTTTTAGCTTCATCATTAACCTCCTAAATTTTTTAATTCTTAGAGATATCGACAGTTCATGTTTCCTCTCAGGTTTAGCTGTAATAACTGCAGGAGGTAATCACATTTTAGTCCTATTGTAAGTAAGCCTTACTGGGCTTATGCATCTTTGTCTTCTGGATTGTGGGCTTCTCTTCCTGGGTTTTTGCTTGGAAACACCTGTGAGAGGAAGCCTTACTTCCCTCTTACTTCCCTGTGCCTGCTTTTCCTGAGGATGGCTGATTAGCATGCAGTAGACTAAGCAGACTAGTTGTGTCTGAGATGGTGAAAGAGGAAGCAGTCTCAGACCTGTAAGATAAGCAGTATGCTTGCATGGCATACTTCAGGGTTGCCTTTATGGAGTATTTGGAGGGTTATTTTTGCTAAATAATAATAAGGTGATTAAAAGCCGTTCATTCACACATTCACTCAGTGAAATGAAATATTGGTGAAATCATGTGTCTTGTATCTGCAAGAGGGGAAGGAGAGAAGAAAAATTTTCTGCTCAGTGAATAGAAAAGCAGGAAAGCTGGGGGAAAAGGTACTGCTGATCTCTGTCACTGTTACAGAGGGTCCTTGGCAGGCTTGAGAGACAGACCTGGGCAAACCTCATGATCCAAAAGAACAAGTGCAAGGTGCTGCACCTGGGACAGGGCAATGCTGAGCACAAACACAGGCTGGGCGAGAGAGGGACTGAGAGCAACCCTAAGGAGAAAGACTTAGGGGTGTTTGTGGAAAAAAGCTCAGTATAACTTGGCAACGTGTGCTCACAGCCCAGAAAGCCAGTCCTGTCTTGGGCTGCATCCAAAGCAGCGTGGGCAGCAGGGCCAGGGGCAGGATTCTGCCCCTCTGCTCTGCTCTGCTCTGCTCTGCTGAGACCCCACCTGGAACACTGCATCCAGCTCTGGAGTTCCCAAAATAAGAAGGACATGGATCTGTTGGAGTCTGGAGGAGATCCATTAAGTCGATCACAGGGCTGGAGCAGCTCTTTTGAAGACAGGCTCGGAGAGTTGGGAATGTTCAGCCTGGAGAAGGCTGCAGGAGGACCTTAGAGCAGCATTCTGCTACCTAAAGGGGCCCTACAAGAAAGCTGGAGAGGGACTTTGGACAAGGACATGTAGTGATAGGACAAGGAGGAATGGCCTTAAACTGGAAAAGGGCAGGTTTAGATTAGATATTATGAAGAAATTCTTTACTGAGTGGGTACTAAAAGAAGGATGAGCTCATGAGCTTTATTTTCATTCTTTATGGTGGGAAATCAACCAGAAATGCATACTGCAGAAGAACATATTACAAAAATTATATTGAAAAGAGGTACATGGAGACAGTTTGTTGCTTGTGAAGACTTGGGGCATAAATGAACATATCTGTTCCAGTCGTTGTATTGTTCAGAAAGCTGTCTCTCTTTCCTGATATATAGGGAATGGAGAATGTGTCCTGGATTTATTACCCAAATTCATTTTGATAGCTGTGTTCCATTAAGGGAAAGAGAACCTAAGTTTATTTCTTACATCCAGCTAGAACTAAGACTCAACATAGAGAAAAAAGGTTACCTTCAAAAAAATGGCACATTTATTATTATTAAGGGTAATGTAATAATTATGTGCTTCTGTTGAAATATTACAATTTTATTTGATATCCAGAATTCCAGTTAAAAATAACAAAAAGTACGTCAGCCTGTACACGCCAACAACAAAAATGTTTACTTGCATGCATTTGCTTATGAAACGTGTCTCTTAGCATCAGTCACATTTGTTTCACCAATTAAGCATTGGAAGAAAGTAAACTGTAATATTTCCATGCAGTTAGCTTGACAGCAATGATGTGCACAAGAAAAAAGCTTCATCTTGTATTTTGTGTGTGCAATTACGAAGAAGGTTGACCCTTGCCTTCAGTAAATTGCTTTCACACAGTAGGTTTGTCTTCTCTTTTCCTCTTGCTTGGAAGGCTCCAAGTTTTATTAAGTTTTTTATTATTTTATTTTATTTATAGTATTTTATTTTTTGTTCAAAACTCTTAGTACTTCAGCTGTGTTCAGCTTCTGAAGATTCAGGGTGAAAGGCAGTTACTTTGTCTCTTTACTGATTTCACCTGAGTAAAGAAAAAAGGGTAAAATTAAAATGAAAACTTGCTATGTATTATTTGCTGTGTATTTTGCTTTGTGTCTTTTGGACTGTTTTTCTAAATGGATTTATGAGGTGTTTGGAAAAGCTTTTTTCACATGTACACGAAGCTGCTGCTTATCTGTTACTTCGCTGTGAAAAGGGCCTCTGTCAGGTTCAGACCACACTGGGTTATAAGCTTCGGTCTCTTGTGAAATTTAGTTTTTGGCTTTCTTGGGAGTTATGAAACCAAGGAATGTTTGATCCCACAGGAAGTCCATTCCTTAAGCCAGTGGTGAAAAATGATACAACTGAGAACAAAGCCTGATAATTAACTTGTCTTTTGAAATGTCATGGTGATTTGACTTTTTCTCATAATTTTCACTAATGGCAATTGTCTTCTCATGTGTTACAGAACAGGAGCAAACGCCTGGAAAAAGTCCATGTTGTTCTTGGGAATAAACCCTGTGATTTGGATTCACTTATTTCTACCCTGGCCTATGCCTACTTTCTAGACAAGGTAATGGAAAAATTGGAAAGAGTGGTCTTAATTCACTTGTTCCCAGTTGTTACACACATCTTATTTGTTAAGTGCATTACTCTAAAAACATTTTTTCTGGACAATGATTTTGTTATTATCAGAGGTGAGTATTTAAAAGATAAATAATCTGCATTTCTTTCCATACAAAAATGAACGAGTGGTTATTGGATGGCTTATTGAATAGCAGGAAAAAATCAGTCCTGTGCTGCATTCCCTAATCCTTTTCCTCTTCTGGTTTCCCACGTATTCTACAGGAGGCAAACAGAGACAGATGAACAAAAAAAAGCACTTTTTTTTAAAATTATGTAAAGGGGAGAAGACCCCAAACACAAAATCCAGGCTGTTTCTAATTACTCACTCTGTTAAAATACCTTCCTGATGAAAACCAGGTCCAATTTTATGCAATTCTGACAAATGCACACCTGTGTTGCAGGTCAGTCCTCCTGATGTTCTTTGCTTACCTGTTCTGAACATACCAAGAAGAGACTTTAGCTACTTCACTGAGACAAGATTTATTTTGGAAGAGCTGAATATCCCAGAGTCATTCCATATCTTCCGAGATGAAATCAATTTGCATCAGCTGAATGCTGAAGGGAAGTTGTCTTTAACACTTGTAAACAGCAACATGCTGACAAGGTATTGCGTTTTTTGTGCAGTAAGATGGCTTAATGTGAGTTTGAGCTGTTCCAAAAATTGCATTTTTTCTGTACTAATATTCATATTGCTATGTTAACACAGACCTTAAAAAAAGAAGTTAAGATATATTTTATCTCCCATTATGTTCAGTAAATGTAACAAGGTGAACAGTCATCTTTATCACTTTTAATGGAACTTCCACTTTTAAGAACCTTGTATTTTCACACATCTTAGATTAGATAATTGAGTTAAATAGTCTGAAAGTTTCCTGTGGCCAGTAGATAAGAGACCAGACTTTTTCCTGCTTCTTAACTTTCCTTTAAGAGTCTTATATTGATTTGCTGGTGCCCAGGCAGTGCATATGTGCTGATAAGATGCTGATGGATTACTGTGGTCCTTACCAACTAAAGCCTTTCAGAAGGCTCAGAGATGCTCTCTGGAAGACCACAGTCCATATGCCCATTTTTAAGAGGCTCTGTTTACAAGTCCCTTGTGAATCTTTTATGGAGAGCCTCTTTGTAATGGCCTGCCTGTCTTACCCAGAGTGAAGGATGCTGTTTGCTTCCAGCTCTCCTTAGAACTTACATTTAAGACAAGTAGCATCCTATGGCCCCATTGTACTCTGAGAAGTTCATAGATTAGACTAAAAGTAGGGAAAATCTGAAGAGATAGGTATGTGTGAATCTCATAGCTGTTGATGTGTTAACTACTGTCAGCTCAGTGCATCATTCACTCCTGAGAGTAAAAATTATCTGTAAGATCTGCTTTTTGTTTATTACTCTGACTTCCTGTGTTTCTTCCTTCTAAAGCATTACAGTTAGCATTTTATGATTATAATTAGTTTTGCTTAGTTACTGCTATTGCAAACAGAAAGTATCTAAATGCAAAAAAAAATTTTTTTAAAGTTTTCACAATATTCAGTTGGGAAAATCCTACATCTCCTCTATATAAAGAGAGCTATTTTCAGCACATGCAGAAATACTTTTTTTCATATTACTAGTTTGGGAAATGTCGTACTTGGTGATGTATCAAGCAATAAAAGAACTCTGAATGCTTAATTTAAAAAATCACAGGCTTAAATCCTTTGGCTTTATAGCAGACTTCAGGTAGCTATAACAATGCTGTTGTAGACCAAAATTTTTTTAAAAATGTTGCACTTTTTACTGGGTTGTCTAAGCAGCTATAAAGATAAATATATGTATAACTTTTAAATTTGCTTGATAGTGAGGATAAAAGTTTGGAATCAGCTGTTGTCAAAGTCATCAATCCAGATGAGCAGTGTGACAGGAGCCTGGAGTTACAAGCATGTTCTTCCTCTTTAGTCGTAAAAGAGATTCTTCAAAAGGCACCAGAGTTAATCACTCAGCAACTGGCTTATCTCCTCAGAGGTGAGAGATTACTCTTTATATTAAATACTGAAAGGTTTAATGGAGTGTTTCTGAATTTGCTCATGCAGAAAGAGTGTGATCCATTCTTTGGTTAACAATCCCTTTAAAGACCACAGGAAGCTTCATAAAAGAAGCAGGGAGTAAAGAGTTTGTTAAAGAGTAACATTATATTGAATATTAAAAATGTGCATTTAAAAATAGGCATGAGAGGTCTTTGCTGTATCACTAGACAAGAATATTAAATGAAGCTGTCGACATATCAGCTGGGTAGCTGGAAAAGCTGTGCAGTTCGTTGATTCCAGGGGTACTGTGGACAGCAATATGGATTGGATTCTAATATTTACAAGTTAAAGCTTCTCCCTCCCAATGGTGGTACTTTTTCACAGAATGATGTTTTAATGGCATGATGCAAAACTTCTGCTGTTTAAAAACAGTGTTACCAAATCTTCATTGTGCTCTCCTTTTCTTTTGTATTGTATGCCCATCTTCTCTGTCTTGGAAGTTCATAATTTGTATTCATTTTCTTGGTTTATTTGCTGCAGCAAAACTTTCCAGTTGGAAATAAAACTGGTATTGAAAACAACAGTCACTGCTTTTAAGTTACTTCTGAATTTTAATGTTCAAAGATATTTTATAGGTTTTAAGTTTTAATTATGTGAAACTGTTAAATGTCCTTTTAAGAAATTAATGTGGGCATGTTTAATGAGGATTATGAAAACTTGTTTACATTTAGACTTCAGAGGCAGCTAGAATCTTATCATTGTACTAATCACTGTGATAACTAATGGACTGTTATAAGAAATCACAAAAGTTAATTTTTTCTAAAATATTCCACAGAATAAGCATTAACAGTAACACACCATTTGGCCTGCCCTTACAGTATCTTTCCATGCTACCAAGCTTTAGTTAACCTGCCATGAAATGTTTTTGTAAGCTCCAAAGTTCTGTTGAGTAGCTCTCCAGGAATCTAAGCAAACCAGCAAGTATAATAATTGGTTTTGGGTGCAGAACAAAACCAGAGATTTTTGGGGAATATCAGGATACTTTTTTGTTGGTGGAGAGTCAGGAGGGAGAGGTCTGAATAGTGTTCAAGAACATGTTCGAGTACTGTATGTGGACGTGTCAGCATGTTTTGTGCCTCTGATCTGGATCCAAATTAAAATAAAGTGCTTTTACTGGTGTTTGCATTAGAGATAGCAATTCCAAGTTTTGGGAATATAGTAGCTAATTTTAATTTTTTTTTATCAGTGAGTAATTACATTTTGATTATTATGTTTGGTAGTGCATAGTGGATAAAAAGTCCGTGCATACCTTCTTTTGCATGGTATGAGAAGAGACTGGCAAAGCCTAGGGAACAAAACACAGCTGCACTTGAGACTTGATGCTTTGCTACTTCTCCCAGCAGTGCAGCTCATATGGATAAAAGATGCAGCAATGCAGCAAGTTCTCTTGGTCTCTTAAAACAGAAAAAGTTACTGGTACTTGAGAATCTTTCATTAGAAATTGAGAAAAGTCAGTGAACCCATCACTGGTTTTGAAGAGATTAATTAAGAAAAAAATAGAGGTCATAGATACTAATGTATGTAAATGGCAGATCAAACTACAACAGTCTGAAAATAGAAGATTAAATACAGCCTGCCAGGTCTAGCTTTTGGGTTTCTGTGCATATATTGTGGTCTTGTATCTTGAGGTATAGCTTCTTAAATTCATCTTACCATAGCACTGGAAACACAGGGACCACGTATCATGGTCTGGGAGGAGCAGTGGCTGTTTTATTCTCACAACTGGTGAATGTAGAGGCTCGCAGGTTGTCACCTCTCTCTGGGGGCACTTGACAGGCACAGAAGCTGTGAAAAGGCTTCTGTGTGTTTTTCACATTTTGTTATGTTACTTCCAATGTAAATCTGTATATGATTAGTATGTCTAAATTTTAGGTGAAATTCAGGACAGAAGGCCAAAGTAGAAGTCAGAGTGTTAAGAATTAGGATTTTATTTGCTTAAAAACAGTGAAAGATGCTGTTATCTCAGTCTCTGAGATGGGCAGTCCTCTTTCATTTTCTGACATTCCAGTGAGTATTTTGCTAGGAGACTTTTAAGATAATACAAAATCTCATGGTTTAGTAATTATCATGTAGTGACCAAGACAGCTTCATTTTTTGCCTGTTTTTGAAACTTTTTTCTTAAAATCGAGTTTGCAATTTTTAAATCTTAATAAAAAGGCAGACGTTTATAACCTGCCACATTTCAACTTCAGGCAAACTTTACCTGATTGCCTGTGTTGAGAAAAAAAAGTCAAGAGAAAATACATTTCTTGTGAAACTGAGCATTATTGATTTAGGCATTTTTATATTTAAAGATTATTTTAGTTTAATGCTTTTCTGGTGTCTTTGTCTCCTTATCAGGCATGATATAAGCTAATTCTACCCTTGGGCTTTTGATTAGAGCCTGCTTGGAGAGTCAGTGTTGTACAGCCATATTTGCCTTAAGTTAGAGCTTGTGCTGTCCCTGGGTTTGTGCCAGAAGCAAACAATTATAGAACCTGCCAGAGTCCTGGGCCTGTATTATTTTATTTCCCAAGAGATGTTTATAAGGGGACTGTTGCCAAACTCAAGATCCATTAAACTGCTGAATCATTACATTCTCTGTTGCAGCCAGCTGGCAAGGATGTTATTCCAAGCACTCACTGTCAGGTATCTTGGGTCAATGCACTCTAAAAAATGCCTCCTTATGTTTATTTGTATAAGGCCTTGAAGGATGCCACAAGGTGCAAACCACAACATGTAAATATAGACAGATTTCCAGCAAGAGCATCAGCAATTTTTAAATGTGAATCTGCTTTTGCTAGTGGTGAGCTGCATAGTTGAGGCCTTTTCATGCTCTGTTGGGGCAGTCTGACTTTCAGTAGAGAAGATGAGTTTGTTATTCTAGCCACCCAGACAAATGTTAAGAAATGCCCTTTTAGAGACTTTGGGAATTATGCCAGGATTTTTTTTGTTCTCTCTTGTGCATTGATCAGATGATTCACATGTTCCCGCACTGATGCATCCTTAATATATATGCCAGGAAGAAAGGATCATTTTGACCTGCACCAAACACTGCACTTACTCGGACAGACACTTTTTTTAATATGGAAGGCAGGTTTTTTTGGAGGCTGTGCTCCTCCTCTCTTCTCCCCAATTACATTTTATTCCAGCTTCGTCAAATTTCCTGTTAATTATAATAAAGATTGCTTACTCGGATATGGTTACAATTTTGGTTTCTGGTTTTTTGAGGGTTGTGAGGAGTGTGTGGGTGTGTGTGAGGAGTGTTGAAATATACTTTCCACGAAGGACTGTTGGTTTTCCCCTTTTCCCTCTCCTTAATTTTCCCAGGTTATGGAACAAAACCTTGGCAGTAGAAATGCCTGTATTTTCAGTGTATTTTCATTCAGCCATAAACTTATAATTCAGGAGATGCTTTTGCTGTTCTTAATGTTTTCCCAAAACGACTTCTGCCTTCATTAGATCATGTTTAATATTAATGCACAGCAATTGCTTTTGGCAAAACTAATGCTTCATTTCCAAACTGCTTTGCAAAAAAAGAATAAAATGCACATTTTTAAGAGCCTTAGCTGATTTTCCAGTGACCTCTTCTTCAGAAAAAATAAGTAGTAAAGTGTGATGTACACAAGAAATAATATTGAATCTTGTATTATGTATTATATATTTTTTCTCTGCTTGTAAGCAGACAGAGCAGCCACCATTATGCTTTCAGAAACCCTGAGGGAGTTGCACCAGCACTCAGTAAAATCTGCAGGAGATTTCTGAGACCATGTGTTGCTTTTACAGCAGGTATTTATGAAACAGCACATGACTAAATGGACTAAAGACCTTTGGTCAAGCAAAATTACCTTCAGTGAACTCTTTTTCTAAACTACATGGTATCTTAACCCTCATGGGAAAACTGAGGATGCCTGGGAGAGAAGAGGTGTGCCTTTCTTTACTGCTGATGAGGACAGAATTGAAGAATGATCATAGTATTAAAGGACAAGTAAATGTTGATCCTAGGGCTTGCTGACACCCTAGTAATTTGAGAATGATCCTTTTCTGGCTTTCATCCTAGTAGAAGAGTTACCAATTGCAAGCACTACAGTATTGATGTGACTAGTGACAAAGACAGCCTTTTAAAAACCTTTCTAAGGTGTCTGCCTGTGGTGAGTGAAGCTCACATCATGTTGTCTTCCAAACTGGTGAGCTTGGTTGGATATACAACTCACAAATCTTGTTCTTCTGCATTTTCCTGTATGTTTATATTAGGATTTTCTCTTCTTGGTCTTACAAATATTCCATTCCCTGAAGCACTCACAGCTGTGGTAAAAGTTTCGTACATTGTGTATCTGAGGTTCTGTGCAGATGGACAGACTGCCTAACTCATCCTAGTGCTCCTGGAAGGCTTTGTGGGATATGCCGCAGCCTCCCTCCAGTAGATAAGATGAATTTGAGCACACACTGTAGATCCAGCACATTCTGCTGGAGTCTCCATTTCCTTTGTGTGTGCATGAGCAATTTCCCTTTCTGTTTTTGGAGGAAGAAAAAACCCAGAAAACTGCTGTTGCTAAAGTATTTCATGCAGCCTGGTCCCTGAGCTGGCATTTATCCAATGCAGCTTCACTGACTGTAAGCAGTTTGTGGGGTGTCTAAGTCATTCTGGTCACCACTGTTCCCACGGTATAGAATATATCTCAAGCGTGTATATGTAGCACAAGCACTGTTTTCTGCTATGGGGTTGAACAGCAAAGGGATATTTTTAGATGAATTATCAGGCTTCTGATTGAGAAATATTCTTCTTGTTAGAGGGACTGAAAACCAGGCCTTGAGTGGGGTATAATGGATATAGATATCCTGGGTGCTTTATGTATTAGTTATTTACCTGTAGAAATCAGAAATGGGCTTGTTATGGAGCTGGGTTTGTGTACCTAAATTTAGAAACGTCAGTCTGGGTCAGTACACATGATTTTCATGCGGTCTATATTTATTGAGTGTTTTTAATACTATCCAATAGAACCAGGAGCATTGTCTTAAAGTGATTGAAAGACTGACATAAGTCTGTCATTAAAGAAGGCATAAGACATAAGGCTGTGCATTAAAAGAATGTTGGCAGTCACAATACCTGTAATAGAAACACAGAATAGAACTTCATGTATTTGTATTTAATTCCAGAGATTAGTATCTGATGGAGAGCAGCTTCTGGCTTGTTAAGCATTACTTATTGTTTAATCCACACAGAATTTGTCTAATAATGGTGTGTTTATTTAGCGTGGCACAATTCTTTTGTTGCAAGTGCTTTGTGAATTTTGAAGAAATGCTATCTGTTATTTCATGTGATGACATTGTAGGAGAAAAGAAAAATTAATATATAGTAGATGTTTGGATTCTAGCTCATTTGATGAGATTGAGGGTGGCAGTGTCAAGGTTTTTTGTTTTCTCTTTTTTGCTCTGTGCTAATGCCTAAACACTTTGTTTTGCAGTAACTATCTTACATTATTGTACTCATTTCCTCATTGACCCAGCATGATGCAATGAAATCATACACTCGTAATAAATAATTTCAATACTGAAGTGTAAGATTTTATTATGCTGACTTTACTGTGAGTGACTGGAAGCAAACACTATCTTTGGGTATATTAATAAATGGGATCCAAATCTCCAGGGAATGAAAGGGTGACTTTGTGTGCAGCACATAGTTGTCTGAGAAGACATCACTCTCACTTCTGCAATTGTAACATGATTCCAATCACTATAAAGTTATTTACTGGGTTACGTCCCTCTTAAATTTTGAAATTTTGATTATCTGAGTTGGTGGTTTTTTGGTGCATCCATTGGCAAGAATTAGCTTGAGTCAGTTACTCCACAGTGACCAATGACTTTAAGATCATTTAGTTCCAACACTACTGCCATGGACAGGGATATCTTTCACTGGTTGAGGTTGCTCAGAGCCTGGTCCAACCTGGCCTTGAACACTTCCAAGGGATGGGACATCACATCTTCTCCTGTTCTGGTGGCTCACCATCCTCACAGTAAAGTATTTCTTCCTTATGTCCATTGTAGGAGTTCACTGGCCCGTCTGTGGAAGGAAGGCTGACAATGTGGATTTATGTTTCAAAACACACCACCAGCACATGGTGCAATGCTTGGAGACAGGCATCCAGGCTGGTGTGCCCTCGGCTGCTGCTGGCCATGCTTCACAGTGTGAGGCACGCTGCACACCAGGGCAGCCCTGGGGCCAGCCAGTCAGCTGCAGCAGAGACACCAGAGAGGTGCCTAATTCAGGTTTAGGACCTTCACCTTATGAGGATGTTTCTGTGTGAGTTCAGTGAACTCTCAGTGGGAAAAAACCTCCAAGAAGGAAGGGGCTTGGGAAGCAATACGGCAAACCTTCTTGTTTTGGTAGTACCTCTTTGATATTTACCGGAGACACAGATTTTTTGTCTTTCAATGTTTCAGGAAGCATTCTCTTCAAGTGCATGTCTTTGGAAGCTGACAGAATTACAGAGCAGCAGGAGAAGGTACTGTCAATCTTGGAGGAAAAGTTTCCAGATCTTCCACCACGAGAGGAAATTATCTCTGTTCTCCAGGAGACTCGGTTTTATGCCCAAGGTAGTGCAACTTCCTTCCATTTTTCAGACCTGTTTCAAATTTATTTATGTAACTGTATCAGAATATTGTTTTATTGTTTGTGGTGAAAATAGGAGCAGCATGCTGTCTTCACTGATGGTTAAATGTAGTATATTACTTTTAAATTAAATTGCTTACAGTCTAAATCATGGAATTGTGATTTCTTTAGGAACTACTAAGCTCATAAATAATCTTGTATTGTTTTTTCAGATGAAGTTAACATTAATTTGTTTCATATATTGCTTTTACAAGTGTGTGCTCATCAAGAATTTATGTTGATTCCATGGACATAATAAATGTGTCCGCCCATGTGTGGAAATCATGTTTCAATTGCCTGTGAGGTGTGCAAGTAGATTTTGTTTTATGACGCTTTCCAGGTTTACTAAGGGCTGTGTACAGGTGAAACAAATTTGACATCAGACTAAGATTAAGGAAGCCATGGGAAAGTATTCAGTGATCTAAAGTGGCAATGTTTGAACCCAAAATTTAGTAGCAGGCCTTTGAAGGGAATGCTGTTAAAGCCTGGAGAAAATAGTTGCAATAACTCTTACATTTTTTTACTAGCATTTGCTGCCAAGTTGTTACCAAACAGTGAGTATTAAATTCCTGAGATATTTCTCTGTTAGATACATCAGGTAAACACAGGATCTGTGCAAATTGAGGGTCTTTTCCTGTTGTTCTCTATCTGCCCATATGCAGAAATCAAAATTCAGACCATCAGCCTAAGACAGCTGCCGTATCTGGTAGGTAAGGACAGAATTTGAGGTGCTGCTTCCTTTGCTCTTTCTTTCGGTGAGATTACAAGCTAATTTAGTTCAGGTCCATAAACATTCATATGAATTCTCTTAAGTTCCTCCACTCCAGTAATCTTAGTTCAGGAATGAACTATAAGCCATCTAGATTGGAAAGTGGCAGTGAAAGTGGCTTTTATAGAGGTCAGTTCTTAGTTCTGCCAGTTTCCAGGGAAAATGGTTTAGTACTGTTTGTCATGAAGTTTTCCCTAGTATCAAATGCAAAACTTGGACAAGTATATGTAGTAGGTTTAGTCTGCTTGGTACTGGTTGCCAGTAATTTATATATGTCACATGAGACATGAGGAGGGCACTGTCATGCACTCGTTTTGCTTATAGTTCCTGTTTTCTGTGTATTATAAGGTATGTTTTTAGTGTATGTTCATATAACATAAGCATATATTGCATGTGACTTTTCTGTTAGTAGGATACTGCTGAGTGTTTTACCTTACTAGCCTGTTATTTCAGGCAGTATGAGGACAATTCAGCAAAAAAATTTCTCAGTTTCATGCAGAAATAATGATTTATTGGCCTGAAATCATTTTCTGTTTGAGGCACAGTTGGTTGCACCAGAAAGTCTATAGGTTATATGCAAAATTTTTAATATTACAAATGTGTAAATGTTCATCTTCCTGTTGGATTGAATGTAGTAGCTGGACTCTGTACAGGAACAGTAATGAAGGGATTGATTTCCTTGACTTAAGTTGATATTTATTTCCCTCTTGAAAATCATACATACACAATGTTAAATTCCTAAACTCTAAAAGACATTTTAGTTGTTGCCCTGCACTGAGATAGGTGGCTTGCAGCATTCTTACATAGACACTGGGCTATCATGTCTGTATTGCAATCATGTCATATAACTGTGTGCCTTTACATAACATGTATTTGTTTTGAGAACCTTTACAGCATTTTAGATAAACATCTCCAATGAGGGAAACTTAGATAAATTTTCAATACAGTGTGCTTAAACATGCCACTATGTCTGGTTGCAATTCCAGTTTTACACCATTGTTTCTGATGATAATGTTTCTGTGGCACATATATATATATATACTTAGTTCATTAATTATTTGATGTACATAAGAAAAACCCATTGGTGTTTTCAATTTGTGAAGAAGGTCAGAAACGTTGAATGAGTGTGTTTAGAGAATATCTTAAGTGTCTTGCTTTTGAATATTTCCACAGGTGCTTTTCATTATATTACTTATTTCAGAAGTATTTTATATTGGTGATTTCATGTTAGACCATGGAAATGGTCTGTCTATACATTTGTCGTCAGCTGGAATTATGTTCACTTAAAAAACCTGAGTGTTCACACCGGAGCACAGGTGTTGCATTCTTGTTAGTGTGTATCCTTGCTTAAATTTCTTCCTTAAAAAAAAAAAATCCCTCTAGAAACATTAAGCATTGAAGTATTAATGTTGGTTTTAATTCTCTCATACGATATCCTGAAATACAGAAGGTTCAGCATTAAGGTCTAAGCTGTGTTTTTAATTTATGTTGATGCATATGTCAGCTGTAGATACTTGTATATATGGAAATTCATTTCTTTTCTCAAGCAGGTGTGAGTATTGAGGAGATCATGCTCAAGGATCTCAAGGAGATTACAGATGGAGAAATCAAAGTAGCAATTAGCACTGTGTACATGGCACTGGAGGTAAGAGGAAATTTAAAACAACATGTTAAACAGCTTTATTGCATATGGAGATGGTTCTTTAAAACAGATTGTGAACAAGTTATTCTGTCAATATTTTTTTAGTATGAGCAGAATTTTCAGTGATTTAATTAACTTTGAGAGAAGTAATAGCTATGTTATCTGACTTACATGATTGTGATATTATGATTATTCCCTCCCATTAAATTGTACCAGGGTGTGTTACAAACAATGGCATAAACAAATTGGGTGAATTGAAGGTGTGAGCATTTTGTTGTACTTCGGTAGGTAGTTACTAACTAGGACTTTGTCCTACCTTTCACTTATAGTATGGCATAAATTATAGAGTCAGCTCTCAGTTTTTTGAGGGAACGGGGGATTTTTTCATGCCTTCTAGAAATTTGTGTTGAAACAGTGTAATGAAGTTAGTCCATTGCCACATTGCCTAAATCACATGCCTGTTGGTAGAAGCAGAAGTACATCAACAGGCCAGACGTTAGTAAAATTTTGATCTTTTCAATCAAAACTATAGATTTGTCTTTATGAGTATCCCTGAGACAGCCGGAAAGTGACTACTTGGATTTTGTTTCTTGAACAGTCCCAAACATTTTGTAAATGCTTAGGGAAAACTCTTGCGTAGTATGTTTTGAATCATTGTCTCAAGACATTAGTGTTACAGATGTCAGTAGCTGTCCACCTGAAGGAGAGATACGTATTTCCGGATATTATGTAAAAATATTATTAAAAAAAAATGAATGCCTAGATCACTGAACAAGTATGACATGACACTATTACTTCTGATTGAAGTTTGCATACTGGTATATTGACGAATATTAAAACCTAAGTGGTCTGAAGAAAATCTCTGTAACAAAGACATCTTTATGTAGTATGTACTTGTAATTTTCAGTCTCTTCATTTGCTTGCACCTATACAAAAGTATTTGAAGTGTAGAAGAAGTTGTCATCTACTTGTGCAGTAAATCAAAACTTTTTTATTTCCTCATGTGCTGCTTAAAAAAAAAAAAAAGTAATTCTGTGGAATAGTTTTCCCTTGTATGTCCTGAGATTTCTTACAGCATGTGTCTTGTGATGCTTTTTACAAAAATAAGGTGCTTTTGTGATTGAAGAAGTTTTTGGTACAATCCAGCAAATAATTATCCATAGATTTCTGCTTTCATACTAAAATACACAAAGCAAATTGGGTTATAAAGCTTCAAGAAATGAAAGATAATCTATTAATTTTCAGTTAGTTGTTTCAATATTAAGCAATCTTTACCACCAAAACTGCACTGCTTTATGAATCATAGTTTCATCCTGAAAATTATGCTGAGGCTGGGAGGAAAGAGCATGGGGAAAGAGTATTTAAGACAAATCCCCGAAATCGAATATGGGATTTTAAAATATTCTTAATAAAATCTTAATTTTCCTTTGTTTTAAATCTTTCTCTTTTACTTTGTTAGTTTCAGTTAATGGTGGATAGAGTTAGGAGCTAAGCAGGAGCTAGCTTTAGCATTACATTTTCTTCTTGTTTATTTTGCGTTAAATCTTGTTTAATAAGTATGTCGAATACAGACCTTGTGCTCCACAGATCTAAGCTCCAGGTAAATCTGTCTGCACTCATCTTTGCTCAAATTATTTGTAACTCAGAACTTGTCTTCCCTTTGGCAGGATCTCACAATTTGACTTTGTCAACAGTAGGTGTTCCTAGACCTCAAAGCAGGCAAATTTTCAGCCTTTTTTCAGTTACAGAGTAACATGTGGTGCTGACTTAGCTTGGCCAAGAAGTGTTAAGATCTGGCGGTCAAGCAGTAAATGTTTCATAATTGTTTTTCTTACATAGTTAGTGGTCATTGTGGAGGGCAGAGGCAATTCATTTACCTGTAAGAAGAAGCTGAACAGATTTTACTGGTGTTAGATGCTTTTTAGTCCCAGTCTGTTAAGGAATTTTATCACTAGTATTTTTGATAGGATTTCTTTCTGGAAGTCACAGGTACCTTCCCTCTGCTTTTTGCTGCCTGTTGTTCTGTTGTGAATAGTTTGTGCCAGAAAGGGCTAACTTTTCAGGGGTGTAACTACTTTTTTTTTTCCTAGGTGTCATGTTTGCACAGTTATTGGGATGGAGATGAGTTTTGCTTTGCTGCACTGATGCCTTAGGATTTTGGCTTTTGTGTTTTTCAGATCCTGTACTGCTTTAGTACGGTAACTGGTACAGTCTTAGTGTGTAACTCTAAAACTCCATATAGCCTGTTAGCCACTGTTCTCCCATTCTGGTTTGACAAAACAGATCTTCTCTAGGCCTGAAACTCGAGGACACCTTGTTGTCCCGGGCCCCAAAATATGTAAACAAATCCTCTAAAAAGGGGGAACAAACTTGGGGAAGGTAATGACAGCATTACCTGAAATTGTAATTGGAGAAGTAACCCTGATATGAAAATGGACCAAACTTATGAAAGTGTGAAAAACCTGTGACCTGTTGTCCATTTTGGATGTAGCCCTAGGGCCCTGTCTGCCCATAGTGTACCTTATTGAAGGCCCTTCAATAAATACCCACTTTTATCCTCTCAATTTTGTCTAGCCTCAGTTTTTGGGTAGCCCCCTCAAGGCATCAGTGCTACTGCTCTTCGTTCACGCATTTTCTGAACACCCTCATTTTTGGTGCTTGACCAGCAAAAGATGTTTTTTTACTCTGTGTTATTAGCGATAGGAATCACATGTAGTTACTTCACCCAGCATCAGAAGCACAACAGATACAAGGAAATCACTGACAAAACTGTCCAGACCTGTCTATTCAGTTTAGAATTCTGTTACGAACTCAGAACACACAAATTTTAATGAATTCATTATCTTCTCAGCAGTAATAATGGGAATTGTTATTCGTCCTCAGAGTGGTCCGCAGACATTACCTGATTAAATATTAAGGAAACGTGAAGAGCAGGCTTGGCAACAGGTGTTGACTCTCTAGTGTGTTTGTGTTTTTGCTTCTTCAGAAGTATCACAAGGTCACTTTTTTTTTCTTAATAAACAACAAATATGCAAAAGTATCTTCCATTGAAATGCTTTCTCTAGGGCAGTCATTCTGTGTGGATGTGTTTCAGTTTCTCTAGGAGTTATATGCAGCTTTGCATAGGCATGGATTTAGGTGGCATTACAGCTGTACGGTGAAATCAGACCTGTGCCACCAGTGACTGGCAGAGTGGGTGCTGCTTGGATTTCACATACATAACCACTGCATTTTTAAAGAGAATGACAAAATAAAAGTGACACTGCCCAGATCATGGTTATTTTTGTTGCCTTTGCAGGAAAGTTTCCCCAGGTCATGATAATGATTACTCATAGGATATTGTAGCAAAATTCAATGCATGTGTTACAGTTAATTTCTGTTACATTATGTTATACCCTGAGAGTATCTTTTGCTGCTTCTCTGCTGGAATCCTCTTGGAAATGAGAAATGTCTTCGCAATGTGACTTTCTGGTGAAGTAATATTTTTCCTGAGAAAGGAATACTTCTTGTTGTAAAACGAGCTCTGTTCTCTGCTTTTTAAAGTGTGGTGCACTGGGAGAACAATCCAGGTTTCATGAGTGTTCAGTTTAGTTGAAATGGCTCATTATAGCATAGATTGCTAATATGCTTGCTGGACTAAGTCTTTTATCTGTTGGGTCATGAAATTTTGTTCTAACTACTCACAGAACTTGCAAATATAGAAGATCAATTACCACATGAAGAAGCAGTCCAGTCAGTTGAAAATAACATCTATGATTGTCGGCTACTGTGACAGACAAGGGAGTGTGTGTATGTTCTGAAGGCTGACTGGTCTGCTGAGCTTCATTCCTCTGGCCATGGCATCCACCCAATTCATAAAGACAGTTTCCAGGTTGTAGAGGTTGTATGCCACTTCTTTAGGGGTTGTATGCCACTTCTGAAGGCTTAGAGAACATGTCAGAGCCCCACTGGAGGCTGCTGTCACTAATGTTGTTTCCTCAAGAAAGTGACCTGCAAGTTCATGCTGCCACAGGAAGCTTGACTGTTGTTAGGTAGCCTCCACAGTCCTAATGAGTTGGGGATGGTACCAGCAGGAACTTTGGTCTCTTGTAACAGCATCCCCCTTTGTGGCTCTGTGCCGCCAAGTTCTCAGAGGAACTTACAGTGGCTGTTCCAGCAACAGTAATGTAAGAAATACAGAAATGTTTTTGTGCGCAGTTTATCATCTTATGAAAAAATAGTCTGATCCTGAAGGTGCAGTTTAATTTTAAGGCTATTCTGTAGTAAGAAATTCCACCATTTTACTAGTTTGGACAATTTATTTCTGCATTTTGAAAAGTGATGTTTTTAATACTTCTGTAGAGCAAATCAGTAACCTCTGTCTTAGCTGAAGCATGTCAAACAAGTGCTAGGTAGACCATTATACCCAAATGCATACCATTACAGTGTGTTTCTTTGAAGATTTGAACGTTCGTTGTCTATCTGTAATGATTATGTATATATATTGTGTATTTGGGAACTTTCTTCTTTCAGTATAAACGTATTTTAAATGGCAGATTGGTCCATGAATTTGTTTTTAATGCTAAAAACAAAACAAGAAGCAAACCCCAAGTAAACATGTTAATATTTAATCTTCCAGTAATGGAATTGGAAACAAAATTCGCAGCAACTTACAATAGCAGTGCAGTTCAAAAGTATTTTTCTGATGCCTGTTGTGAGAAGTTAGGGTATGTAAAATAAATGATGTATGGAGCTGTAGGAATGCGACTTTTGCAGACTACCTTATGTCTAAGGAACATTAAACATAGGGTTCTCGTTTAGCAAATAAATAACCATTCATTTCAATGGCTGCATAGTCTGGACTTTTGTGCATATTTTTGCAAATATGAGAAGAGGCCATTAGGGATTTAATATAAAATAAATCGCCACGGGGTCTTCTTGTAGTCCTAGTCTTTCTGCCACATGGTGTGTCACTAATGTGCATAAATGGGCTTAAATGAATTTGTTATCTGTATTACATTTGCAGTATGTATATATTTATATATTATTTTTTAATTGTGTTTAAAAATGAAACATTAAATACATCATTTCTGAGAGTTGAAAACATACCATTTGTAAATAAATCAACCTTAATTAAGGTCTTAAAATGTCAGTGTGTGATATGTGCCTTAGGAAAATTAATAACATATATAGTACGTAAAGCTTAAACATACTTTCGTTTGCTTTTTCAGAAGTATTAGGAGGGTAAAGTCATAACCTCATATGACTGCGTGATGCAGCCACACATGCATTAATGTAAATACCATACTCATGCTTAGACATCCGACTGCCGTCTTCTGGAGACAGTAGCTGTTCAGTTGATGCCTCAGGTCAGCCAAAGTACCCCACTTGTAATGAGTACCAGCCCAGGTGTGGAGAGATTAGACAGGCAAGCTGAATGCTCTGTAGTGACTTTTCTCTGAAGGTATGAAAGGAATCTGGTGGGGAGAACCATTTAAGTGGTGATTTTAAGTGGTTGCCATTGCAGCCAACTGGGAAATAAGCCAGGCCAAGTGAGAGCAGTGACAAGTGTTCCTTAGCTGCCTCCCAAGATAAGAACAAGACCAGCCACCTCAAATGTATTTATAACAATGTACACAGCCTGCAGAATAAACACTAGGAACTCGACACCTAGTCAAAAAGTTGGGGTATCATAGGAGTAACTGAAGCATGATAGGACCACTCACGTGACTGGAGAAATATAATGGATGGCTATAGGCTGTTTTGTAAAGAGAGTCAGGGAAAGAGAGGAGGGGGAGTTGCACTTCAAGTTAAGGAGAACCTCAAATGTATAGGAGTCAACCAACCACAGCGACTATGGAAGCCCTATCAAATGCCTCTGGGTGAAGGTTAAAGGGGTCATCTCCAAGACTGACCTCCAAACCAAGACAATAAGGGCAAGGAAGCAATACTTGGGCCTCTTAAGCAAGCTCTAGATAACAGATCTTGGGTCTTTTAGGTGACTTCTACTTCCAGATGTTCTTGGTAGAGCTATACAGCAGGTCACACCATCTGTCAAGTTCCCAGAATGCATAGAGGACTGCTTCCTCATACAAATGTTGGATGTGTTAACCAGGAATGAGGCACAGCTGGACTTGCTGCTCACCAGCCAAGGAAACCAGCTTTGTAATATCTCGCTCAGTGATGGCTTTGGCTGCAGTGGTCAGTGTTGTGGAGTTTGGGGTCTGGCTGTGCATTCTGAAGGTTAGTACTAAGGCAGAGGAAACTTATGGAAAGAATCCTCCCAGGAGCCATCACAAGTCAGGCGGAGCAGAGGATTAGGAAATGCCAGCATGTGTTCATGAGGTCAAATTGTGCTTGACAAACCTGATTGCCTTCTATGGCGCAGCAACGTGCTCGGCTGATGTGGGGCAAGCCATGGACATTGTCTACCTGTGTTTCCCCAAGGCTTTCTCCATGTTCTCTCACAGCCTCCTGGTGAAGCTGTTGTGTAGCAGCCTGGACAAGCTGCCCGTGCAGGGGGTGGGGAACTGACCCACAGGCAGCACCCAGAGTGGGGGTAAATGGCTCCTTTACAACTGGCAGCCTGGCACAAGTGGGACCCCCGGGGTTGGTGTTGGGCCCAGCACCGTTTCATGTCTTTATAAATGGTCATCCAGAGCACTTGCAGTCACTCAGGGATCAAGTGAGCACTGTGGAAGGGAGAGCCAGCCTGCAGGAAAACGTGTGTAGGCTGGAAGAGCGGGGGAAGAAGAGCCTTACAAAGTTCAGCAAGGACAAGTGTAAGGTCTCACACCTGGGAAAGCAAATCCAGGAGCGCAGCACAGGCTGGGAGCACAAGTCTGGGAAGCAGCTCTGTGGAAAGGGACCTGGGAGTCCCAGTGAGTGACAGGCTCAATATGAGTGAGCTGCAGCTGCAGCAAAGGAACCCAGTGAGACCCGGGGCTGCATCCACAAGGGCATCAGCAGCTGAGATTGTGCCATTCTTGTCAGTGTTTGTCAGGCCACACCTGGAATACTGTTGTCTGTTTTGGTCTCCACTATACAAAAAATATGTGGACAGGCTGGAGAGGGTGGGAGAGAATGGCCACAGAGATGATCAAAGGACCAGGAAGCGTGAGGGTAAAAAAGGTTCTAGTGTTTAAACAGTGGCTACAAAACAGATGGAGACTCTGATTTTACAAGGAGTCATGTGGAAAAAATGAAGGATAATGGGTACAACAGTTACTCCTGGGGAGATTCTGATTAGACACGAGGAAAAATTTTCACCATGAGAACAGTCAAGTCACTGGAATAATCTCCCCGCAAAGTGCTGTGTTCCTCAACATTAGGCACTTTAAGATTCCTCTGGGCAGGATGCTGGACCACCTTGTCTAGAGTGCTTTTGTCAAAACAGTTTGTGCTAGATCATCCTTGAGATCTCTTCTAACCTGTTATTCTATGATTCAAAGAAGTGCTTCCTGATTAAGTATGTGAAATCAAAAGGCAGCAGAAATGACATTGGTTATAGTGAGTAGCAGGATTGTTTACAGTTTTCCTATCAAGATCAGATTACTTTCAGAAGATGATATGGGGGTGATATGAGCTATAGTTCCCGCAGTCAGTGAGATGCTTCTGCATGAAGTCATGTAGAATGTTAGGCAACGTATTACTATGGTTTCTTGAGATTTGAGAAAAATGTAAACTTGTAAAACTGGCCAAGGCCATTATATTTACAAATCATCCCTCAGCATGTACTCATTTATTCAACCTTTGTTTTTGCAAGGTGTATTTGATTATTTTATTCTATAGTACTGCCATAACAGATAGCAAGCCAGAACCATTGGAACGTTTTGTACTTGCAGAATCACTTAAAGAATGCACAAGGTAGACAGTGGTCAGGGGTGCAGTGGTATGTTTTTAGGATTGCATTTTTGTTTTGGTATCTGAAGAGATTGGATAGATGTCATCGGTTATAATTAGTATGACATTTGGTCTAATTTGGCCCAAGCTGTAATTTACAATTTTGCCTTTAATGATTTAGTTCAGTCTTGGTTCAAAAGTTAATAAACAAAATAAAATAACTATGAGAATTATTGAAGGAATGAGCATAAACGATTTACTAACATTATAGTAAAAATGTGCTTGTACTCACTAGTACATTGCTCAAAAAGATAAACTGTTTTCTTTTGTATTGTTTATGAAATGTGTTTAAATAAAGTAAGGTAGTTTCTTTATGAAATACAGCTGTAAAATATGCACTGTCTTTCAGCTAAGTAAAATTCTATAATCGACAGTATCATTATTGGCCTGTATTTCTGACTTCTACAAAGCTGACTAATTTATCATTTGTATACTCTTCCAGTTCTTGTCAGTAGCACTCAGCTTAGCTGCTTACGGGGCATAGACATTGACAGCGGGAGGTGCTGTTTTGAGAAACGTTCAGCATAAAGAGTTGTTTCTATGAAATATAATGCACTTTTAAAACAAATTCAGTGTAAAACCTAGCGTGAACATTTAACATTTTAAGATCTGGCTGTAATGCATAAGAATATATGAACTGATAATAGGGACGGCAATAGGAATAGTAGAGAAATTATATTTCCTGCTATTTAGATTTTGTTTTTTTCTTTGCTATTGTGTAGGAAACAAATTAATTAGAACATTGAACTGTTGATCTAACATTACAGTATAATTCTAGCTATGAGTAAAAAGACATTTTGAGTTTGCTGGTGTTAGTGTTACAGTACTACAGGAGCCAGCAATTCTGTCAACAGGAAGCAAAGAGAGATAGTGTATTTCTAGACAAATATTATCCTTGGTGACTACTTTCATGTTTTTCATTAAAAATTTTAAAAATCCCTCCACTTTTAAAATCATGTAATATTTAGAATAGTGGTATTTTAATGTAGAAAACCTGTCAAGTATGTCTGATATGTTTTGAAATGTTACTTTTGTTCCATCTCTTTGGCGAAGCACATCCTAAAACATCTTCTGAAAAAATAATGTAAATTGATGCTTAAGACTTGTAAACATTGCAATAGCCTATGTGTTTGTCATACACCACTGAATTTTATACCTTCTACCACATATCATAAGCCTGGTTCTGAAACTGTTGCATATTTTAAGATGTAGGAACATTTTTGAATTTTGAATTCTGCAGATCAAGCTCTATGAAATACTTTTACAATGCACAAATGTTCTCTGTTTAGATGATGATGGAAAAGATCCTTTTTTTGACTCTGTGTAACTGGGTACACTCTCAGGACTTGAAGTCAAGTGTTTTGTCTGACCAGAAACTTCAGGGTTTATTGAATTTTATATACATTTTATTATATGTGACGTACAATACAGGGATTAAAGAAAGTCACAAAATTGAAATTCAAGTTGAAAGTCTCCAGCCCTTATTTGAGTTTTCAAATTCAGATTAGCTAAGAACATTGATTCTAACAAAGACTGCAATTTTCCTTTCTCACATTCTAGGAGACAGATAACATTTTCTTAGAAAGGTCACCACTTCTGTATTCAAAATTATTCACAGCTTCTGTGTGTCTCTAATGAAATGTAGTTTTCATCATAAAGCTGCTGCATGAATGGTATTCACCAAAAAATACAATTTCCTGTGCAACTCCATAGCTAAATTGCTTGGCTAGATTTTATTTGTGTATTTAAATGAATACATATTAAGTCTAACCTGCATGCTCTTTGAGCCAGAAAAAATATCATTCAGATATTTTCAGATCCCTGAGTGACTGTGTATATTGTGAGTGCTGCAACATCTTACTTTTTTACCATTTTTGCTTTTGCCATACAGACTTGATAAAGTATAAAATGATTATACCTTCAGGGTAATCTTGCATTGCTTTCATAAAAAACACCTTCACTATTTTCTCCATAAGAAATTCTGTGCGTGAATATATAATTTTTAGTCCTGAAATTGCTGCATTTCTGAAATGAAACAATATCTTTAACCGAAGTTACTAAGGACAGATTGAATTTATTAATTACAAAAAAAAAGGAGTAGGAAGTGTTCAAGGGCTACATTTGTTTTTGTCCTGACTGCATTTTTTTAAATTGCTTTGTCAGAAGAGTAAATCTCAGTATTTTGAGTTTTGTAACCCTCCTTAATTGTGATTTGTGGTTAATAAAAAAATCGTCCTTTGACGGAAAACTTAAGTATGGAGAGATTTTCATTTCTCATGTTAGCATAATGTGCTTTTGTACAAAGCCAGAGAGTTTTCATTACTGTTTAGATTAAAAAAAAAAAAAAAAGGGCAAAATGCAAGCAGAATAGGGTACTTTCTTCTGCTGTGATCCTGTAGCTCTCCGTGTGTCAGAATTTCATATGCCTGTTGGGTGTCTGCCTTCTAGAATTCTTTTAAACAGAATATAAACACAACACTTAGGCTCACTTAGGTGAGAAAAACCTATTGAGGCCACAGAATTTATGACAGAGCAAAACAGTAGCAGCTGCTCATTTTATCTTCCCCAAATAAGAAAAATTAAAAAAAAATGTTTTTGCATTACAGTGATGGGGAATTGAGGCATGTAAACAACCCTTTCACACTTTGGGAGGATGTCTGTCAGTTCTGTGAGAAAAAATTAAAATGTCTGAATATGGGCTGCTTGATTCTCTGGCTCAAGTCAAACAGGATTATAGAGTTGGTAGTAAAATGAAACACAGTGAAAAACTATCTCTTTTCATTGCCAGATGTTTTTTCTTCCTCCTTTGCGTGAACAACTAAAGCCTTTGGAAAAAAAAAAATGTCCTTCCCTGGATGCTGCCTTTACAAGCAAAATGGATATTTGGTATTTGTTTTTGGTATTTGTTACCGGTTCTGGCACTTTCTACAAGAGGAAAAACATCACTGCTAGATATATTGTAACTTGGTGGCATTTTACCTCTCTGGTCTTGCTGCTGTTGTTGCCTTAGTCACATTTTCAGAGGAATTTTATAAAACTTGATTCTCTCTCCATCCATTAGAAGGGTGGGGAGCGGGTGTGGGGTGGAAGACCTAGGCTTTGAGAAAAAGAAAAGCAGGAGTAAAGAAGGTCCACAATGAGTCATCTTCAGTCCATTCTTCATTTTCCCCACTGCAAGATTGCCAGAGAGGTATGGTCAGCAATCTGTGCCTGGATTCCACATGCAGGACTTGATTGTTTCTTAGATTTCATGGATGGCAGACCTCTGTGTATGCTTGTTTCATTGTCAGTGTTTGTCACAGTCTAGTAAGGAAAAAAGTTGGAATAAATGAATTTTGTACCTCAAATGGGAACTGCTAGGTCAGCGCTTCAGTTGGTAAAACACCATGGACATAGACTGTAGATTGTTTCATTGGAAGAAGGATTTGAGGATGAGTTTGAATAATAAATTGCAACTTAACAACCAAGAACCTCTGTAATTGTGTTTTAGAACCAAAAATAGTAACTGAACACTGATTTAAGCGTAATTTTTTTGTCCTATTTCATGACATATTGAATCATATTCTTCTGAAAATACGTTGTTTTGGTCTGAAATGTTTGTCACCTTACCTTTTCTTCTTTAAACAGTGTCAGCTGGGTTGCTTCTCAGCATTTGCTATTAAAGAAGACTTTCTAAATAAAGGGGCTAGAGATAATTCAGAAATAAAAAAGTGATTTTCCTTTCACATCTCTCAGTTGAGTATTTGCCATATGGGTTGCTCAGCATTACACTCTCAGCAGGTCTAATTTATGGTAAACACACAGTGAGTGAACAGAAAAAAAAGGCAGGAAAATAATTCATATTCTTCCTTCACTCCTTTTTTTTTTTAACTGAAATCAGCTTATTGAGGTTCAGTTGAGCACTTAGTTGAGTGTCTGTGTATTTTCACTCTCCTGGGAGTTTGTGAAGAGTGAAGTGCTGCACTCTTCTTGCCATGAGACTGATTTGCTGGAGGTTGCATGGCAGTGTGTAAATGATACCTTCCTTGCTCTGGTCTGGCATGCTGCCAGCTGCCCCAGGGCTGTGCTTTCTCCATGAAGGGCAGTTGGTGGAAAACATCACTTTTCTTGCTGTGGGATGGGGTGCTTTAGCTTTTCCCTGGGCTTCTGCAAGAGGATCGCCAACTAAATTAATGTGTTCATCTTCTGGGCCACTGCTAGGATTTGGATCAGGCACAGAAGGAGGAATAAAATAGATAAAAAATAAATAATGATACTGTATTTTCTCAACCACAGCCATGGAAATTGATAGCATCAATATTTTGAAAACCTCCCATCTCCAATGAGTTCCTGGGACTTTCTCTTACTTCTGTGTGTCCTTTCTTTATCTCTGTGGGTTGTCTTCTCTAGGACTTTGCTCCATTACTGTCCTTCAATGACTCTTTAGAGCTTGGTCAATCCTAGTCCTTGTATGTATCAGCAACCCAAGTGCCTACTCTTTAATCAGTGCTTCCAGCCCAAAGAAAGGGTTTTTTTCCATAGGTGGGTCTGCATTGCTATATTAAGAAATACCCCAAAAACATCTGTTATACATTTAGGAGCAGGCATATCTGAGCAAAGGAAACGCCATAGCATAAACAGATGCATTGTTCTGAATAGTAGAAGTGGCTGTCATTATGCACTTCATATTGTAATTGCAAACATGAAATAGCTACAAAAGAAAATGCCTTGAAAAACTGGTGGTTTGCATCCTGTCCTTTCTCTTACGGTTGTACATTAGACCTTGGTAATGCATATACTTTCCTTTCTGCCTGGATGATGTCTGTTTCATCAGGAAACCTGCACATTTCCATTCCAGGTATGGAGTCAGCTGAGAAGGACTTGAGGGTGCTGGTGGAGGAGACGCTGAACATGACCCAGCAAAGTGCACTGGCAGCCCAGAAAGCCAATTGTACCCAAAGCAGTGTGGGCAGCAGGGTGAGGGAGGGGATTCTGCCCCTCTGCTCTGCTCTGGTGAGACCCCACCTGCAGTGCTGCATCCAGCTCTGGGGTCCCAGCACAGGGGGGACATGGACCTGTTGGAGAGAGTCCAGAGTAGGCTACCAAACTGATCAGAGGGATGGAGCAACTCTCCTGTGAGGAGAGGCTGAGAGAATTGGGATTGTTCATCATGGGGAAGAGAAAACTTTGGGGGGACCTAATTGCAGCCTTCCAGTACCTGGAGGGAGACTACAAGAAATATGGAGAGAGACTCTTTACAAGAGCATGTAGTGACAGGACAAGGAGGAATGGCTTCAGAATGAAAGAGAGTCCATTTAGGTACTACGAAGAAATTCTTCTCTGTGAGGGTGATACACACTGGAACAGGTTGCCCACGAAAGTCATGGATGCCCCATCTGTGGAAGTGTTCAAGGCCAGGTTGGATGGGGCTCTGAGCAACCTGGTCTAGTGAAATGTGTGCCTGCCCATGGCAAGTGGGTTGGAACTAGATGATCTTTAAGGTCGCTTCCAACCCAGGCCATTCTTGATTGTATAATTCAGAACGGTTCATGATTCTGATTTAGAAGAAGTGCATTAATCCTACATTGAACAATCACGATACAATTTCCTTTAGGCAACATTTTTTCAGAGTCTTCAAGAGAAAATACTCAGTTTATAGCATCTGGAGGTATTTAATTCAAATAAACGCAGAACTCTTTCACTGGATCCTGCTAAATGTTTGTCTCAGCATGGTCACCACAAGTTGCCAGTGTGATCCAGGTTGCATGTTTGACTTGTATATTAGTATGTGCAGTTATGTTTGATTTTCCCTTGTTCATTCTTATGCATAGGGGTTAATTGGAACAATTAGTTTTGTTTTTCCTGTTTGTTATTGGGTATTTTGCATTGCTCTAGTGTGCTGAGTCTTGTCGGTCTTCTCCACAAATTAATCTGTAAATACTTAAAGCTGAATAAATAGAAGATATTGGTTGTTTTATCATCTACTGTGAATTCTTCCTTCATGTATATCATGTATATCATTAGCTTAATTGTTTACAGTGTTCCAGTCAGTTACACTTTACATAGATCCTCTGAGGTAATGGAGTTTTGTTTTGTAGTATAAACCAATATTTACTCAGAATACAAACCTCAGCCTCTCTTGCTGTGGACTTTGGGTACTAACAGTGTAACTGTAAAACTCAAAGTAAGGTTTTCAAGATGCCCGGGTGAACAGAACCCTGAAAGTAGTCATTTCACTACTTACACATTTAAATTTCTACAAGTATCAGTTAGCTGAAGTCAGGAGCCACTGATGACTATTTAGGACTCTGGATTTTTTGCTTTAAACCATTTTAGAAAAATGTAAGTTTGCAGTTTGTTGTGTCAACTGGAAGTAGTTGGGAGGTTAAAGTAAATTAAGTGATCCTTTGTGTATTGTACACATCAATCATCATGAACTCACATTCTGAACACATTTAAAAGTTGAATAGAGTGTGTATATATTTTTTTTAAAATCCACATTAAAGACTAAGAAAACAAGCATATTTTCAAATGGCCCTCTGCGCCATCAGTGATGTATGTGTGCTTGATGTCACTGTCCTTCACAAAATGTGATAATAATGTTACCTGTTAGCATAAAAACAAAGTTTGACTCCACAGAAGCAGCTGGAAATGAATAACCACATGCTTAAATCTCCTGGGAACATAGTGTTTGGCATATACTGCTAAAAGTTCCTCATATTTAGGAGTTCTTTTGAGTGAAATACTTATATTGTGTCTCAGCTGGTGTGCATGTGGGAATATTCATTTCTCAGTGGTAACATGGAATTTGATTTTATAAAATGTTTTTATATATATTTAATGGATTGAAACACTTCAAAGAAAACATACATTTCTGGTCTTAATCTAATTCAAAGGGGGTTTATGGTTCTGGTTCCAGACTTTTCTCATGTTTTATGTATAGGTAACTTAGAAGGTCCAAGCTAGCAGGGAGAAGAAAAAGTCCTTTTCTGTGACATCCAGGAAGATGATCAGTTGAGCACTAATAAATGGGTGTTTACTGACTGGATACTGCAGATCATATGAAAAGGGATTATCTACAGTTAGGGAAGAGGGTCATGCTAACAACAGTATGTTCTAAAATTTCCTTTTATAGTTGCAAGTTGAAAGGGAGTGGTATATGAACCTCAGGATATACTCAGTGTTCATACCTGCAACTCGATTACACTTCAATATTTTCAGAGAAGCAACTTATAGAAAGCAGCCTTCAGGGATTTGGTGTTTGGTCAGAAAGGACATTCTAAGAGTCAAAAAAGAGATATGAAGTTATGGCAGAAGTGAAGAATGAGCTGCTATGGTACAGAACATAAAGGCATAAAACAGTGAAAGTGTGATATAAACCAGCTTGAAGCTTCCACCAACTTGTGGGTTTCAAGAGATGGGGCTGCTGACCTGTGGCAGTGCATGCCATATGAAAGAGTGTCGTCCATTTATGTCTGTGTGTATATCTGTATATACACATGTACACCAGATATGTGAGACCTATGAGCTGTCTACCTGCCATGTAATGCGAAAGTTTTGATACATGGAAGATCAATTAGGCTCACTCTCTTTTCTCTTCATTACCCATTTTCTTTATTCTAATGCAGTTTGCTTAATTCTGTCTGTGAGAATGCATCTAGATTTCTGACTCAAATACCGAGAAATAAATTTCTAACTTTCTGTATTTCGGAATTGTTCTAAGAAGGTACCTTGCCAAAGTTTCTTGTCCCAAAGAAATGGAGAAAGCCCAGAGTCTCTGCTCATGTAACTGTTACCAGCCAGGAGTGCATTTCTCTCTCAAGTTTGACCACATACAAGCAGTAAAACTGATTCGCTTACACTCAGTAGTGAAGTCTTTTTCCAGAACAGCTTATTCTGGGTATGATTTAGCTTAAACTTTGCATGTGACAGTGCAGATTTCAGGGGTGAAAGAAGTATTCATGGTGAAAGTCAAGAGAAGCAAAGGGATTTTCAGGTGCAGAGTGAGTTAACATATTCTAGAGGTGAGATACAGTCCAGTTTCTGTTGAGGGAAAGTATAAATATAAGGAATGAATGGCAATGCTTTTGTAACAGAGACATAGCCTAAGACAACATCTTGCATGGTACCTGTAGTAAAAAACTTCAATTTTTGGGACAAAAGAGAATGAACATCAAGTTGTGGAAATAACAGTGTAATTCCACAGATTAAAGAGCACACACAGATACAGAAAATATTTCCTGTTAGGACTTAGTTAATAGTGTTTTGTAATTACAGACAGTAAAGGTGAAGCTCTTCACAGAGCCATAAGTGATTTAGTTACAGTTGGCAAATGATGATTTTAACAGAAAAGAGCTTATTTTGGGTTAGAAGGTGGAAGCAGTTTTCCTGAAGAAAAAATTGCCTTAGCTGCTCACTGTCTATATACTACTGGTTTTCTTGGTAGTTTTAAAGATACCCCACTGGTAAAGATTTAAAAAAGAGAATCTCTTGACCTCATGAAAAAGTTAGTTGTTTGGAATGTTGAATGCAATTATATTGACATATGGTGATAATGTGATAAAGCATAAGGGTTAAAGGTTGAAGGAACCATGGCTTGGCAATTAGCAATGTAAATGAAACATTCATTATCCAGCATGCTGAGAAGTTGATGAACTGTACAATAAATCTGAGCCCAAGTCACTACTGAGATAACTCATTTCAGACATAACAGTATTTATTAGGATTCTAGACATTGTTTTGCATTCTCTGGTGAAATATCTTGCTCTAGAAACATTTTCTCCATTAATATATATGAAGTAAATCAATACTAACAGTTCTCCAAATAATATAGAATAAAAAACATAGTAACATAAAGACATTGAAACTCATTCTATCTGAAAAGATGTTGGATTAGATAGTTTGGTATCTCTTCACTGCATTGGTATTGGTATTTCTACAATGTAAATTGTCTCCAGTGGCTTATATTAACTCACTTGAAGCCATTTTTTCTCATCTTCTGAGATGCAGTTAAAATCAGAATCTGACATAGTAAGTAGACAGCCAGTCATTCAATGTTGTAAATTCCATTGCTACATAAAAGAGGACAGTTTTTTGGTGAGAACACACAATAAAGACTTGTTTGAGAGATTAATGCAAAAAATGTTTACTCAGCAGTTATAAGTTCCACAAAGATGAGTATTGAGTGCTATCAGGTTTGTTACAGTTACGTGTCCTCGTGTCCCTCTAAAAATAATGCTTAGTACCAAAAAAATTAAATGGCTAAATTTATTTGCTTGATGCAAGCAGAGGTAGATTACCTCCCATTCATTAGACAGTTCTATGAACAGCTTAGGAGTAGTTTCTAGTACTACTAAATAAATAAATGTTCTAATAAATAAATGGTGCATAGTTTGATCAATAGAAATAACTGAGGAGGGTTTAGCATAAATCCAGGGCACAGAAATATGCGCTAGCTTCCTTGTCAGTGGAGACAGGACATACTTGGTTTGTGTTAAAAAATGTTGAAGTTGGTTGTTCCTTTTAAAGGCTACCAGTTTATCGTGGCCACAGGAAGTAATGCATTATGTTTCTGCTCCAGTTTTGCATCTGTTTGGCATTGTTAAAATTTTGTGTTATATTTTATTTTACATATATTTCCTGCTGTGGAATAGACAAATTCTTTACTATTGAGGCACAATGTTTGAGTAGATATATATGAATGATATATAAACTCTGGGAAAGTATCACGTCATATGCAATTTTCATGCTAGTTCTTTGAAATGTTATTCTTATGGATCATTATGATTCTTGACAGATCACATAACGATTTATGAATTGAGCAAAAAAAAATCAGTATTCTCCTAATCTTCTCGTCTTTGAGTATCTGATCCACATAATTCTTCTTTCACTCATCATCTTATGACACTCATCAGTGTCAGCAAGAAATGCAGTATTTGTTCAGCAGTACAAGGAAATTTAATACATTGTACAGAAGAGTAAGTTGATATTATGTGTTCTATATGGAAGAGATAGCTTTCCTGTATGTATATAGTATGATATATTTGGATCCTGTTCTGTGCAACAGTGAAATTACAAGGAACATGCAAGGAAAACTCTAAAGAGAATTGGCTCCCCTTCCCTTCCCTTCCCTTGGTTTATTGTACAGAAAACTATTCAGACAGTAAGCTGATGTATTATACATATTGAAGAGCTGAAAATTGCTTTTGAGTAGTCATCTGTCAGATGCTTTATAACTTCAGTTTCTCTTTAGAATCTCTTAGTTTTCTTATTCAACTGACATTTCCCTAGGTCAGCATGGTACACGGGTTGGAGAATGCAGGATATATTTGGGATCGTATGGAAAGCATATAACAGTGGCAAGAATTAAGAACTCAGAGTTCTTCAAAATTGCAATTTAAACTAAAAAACAAAAAGTCTTCTAACTTCTTGGAATAATTTGGATGTCTGGGTACTATATCTTCCAAAAATAGGTTGTGAAACAATTTCCGTTGCAGGCACTACTTGGTTTCTGCTGTGGTTGTGTCAGAGTATGGCTGTACCTTAAAACCAAAATTGTGTGAACGTAACACTTAGTGAAGCACATGAACAGGAATATATGTTACCAAGACAAATGCACATACTGTGTTTAGCACAGCTCTGCCAGAACTGAGAGCGTAGCTACTAATGTATTATAAATTTGTGAGGAGAACGCTATGAAGAAAGTATTTAATAACTCACAAGGTGTATTTATATCAAATTACCCATCTTTGAATTTCTTTGACTGTCTATATGTCACTTCTGTGACTGCTGCTTTGCTTTTCTGTAACAGTCATATCAGTTGAGGCAATAAACTCTAAAATATATAATAGATTTTCCTTTACCCAGACTTTTAAAATGAAATATTACCACAGATGAGTTTTTGTTCTGTTCCTTATCTTTCATTTTAGAATATTTCATTGTAACATCTCTAATCTAAATTAACTTGCTGACCCACAGTTTATTATATGAATAAACAGTGTTCTGAATCACAGTGTTTGTAAAGTCTTAATTTCTTGAATTCTTAAGTATTGGCAGTACTGGATCAACTTGGATTGAAATGCCTAAGCAGCAGTGTGTGTCTGTGTTTATGTACAAATATACTCTTTTGAAAAAAAAATATAAGCATACATTCACTTTTGAAATATGAACTATTTAATACATATACAGGTTATATTCAGTATATATAAAATATTCAGTGCACATACAGTAAAAAACACACATATATTAGATTTTTTTTACTAGTTTATTTATACAAGCAGCTCTCTCAGTAAACAAAAGTTGAAACATCAAGTCTGAGTGTTGCCTTTACTAACTTTTAGGTGTTTTCTTTAGTTACTGTGCTTTTAGTTTCTCACTTTGAAAAGCTATTAGAATTTTGAGAGGAAGCTTCATGGAGAGAGCTGGTCTTTCATCTCCCATCACACTCTTATTTTAGATTTCTTAAGTTTTCTTTGTCATATTTTTAGCTGCACTTGACATTTCCTTTTGACTAAAGGTGGAAAATTCACCAGTCACTGGGGTGTCATAATAACCCAAGTGGGCTAGAAGACTATCATCTTTGCTAACTTGCTAATGCAGAGGCCACTTGTGATGATATCTCAGAATATGTCTCATTTATTGCAAAGTGCTTGAACAAACCTGGGAAAATCATAGATGAGACAAAGTCAAATTAAGACATTGGGAAGCTTATGGCATACTAAGATGAAGGTACCTGCAAATACACTGTGCACTTTCCAAACCAGTTAATACAACATTCATTTTTATGGCATCCAGTAAAATTAAATAATACTGTGACATAGGGTAAGTTCTTGAAGCTCGAATCCAAGTAGTTTCTCGGTTCTAGAACTAGCAGGCAAGTAACATTTCTTCCATGTATTTGTGTATTTCGTGGTGAAAACCAGTCAGAGATATTCAGTGTCATATTCATAGGCATGTGGTCATTGTGTTATGTAGGAGGGTCCACATACAAATGGCCAAAATACCATTTTGAATCAGTATTTTTTCCTTATATCTTTCTGCATAGACCTGTCCAAAGTATCACTGCTTATTCTCCAAAAGTAACTCTCCCATCAAAAAATAGTCTCTTCCCACTATGATGCTAGTGAGTTATGAGTAATCAGAGTCAGGATTTAGGTGATTTGTCTATTTTTTATCACAGAATCACAGAATATGCTGAGTTGGAAGGCACCCACAAGGATCATTGAGTACAGCTCCTGACCATGCACAGAACATCCCCAAGAGTCCCACCATGTGCCTGAGAGCACTGTCTAAATGCTTCTTGAACTCTGTCAGGCTGGTGCTGTGACCACTGCCCTGGGGAGCCTGTTCCAGTGCCCAACCACCCTCTGGGTGAAGAATCTTTTCCTGATATCCAACCTAAACTTTCCAACTGACACAACTTCAGGCCATTCCCTTGGGTCCTGTCACTGGTCACCACAAAGAAAAGATCAGTGCCTGCTCCTCTTTTTCCCCTCATGGGGAAGTTGTAA
>VXAC01003395.1:6819-73217 GCA_013399225.1 Rhipidura dahli
CTCCATCATCCCCCATCTCAGCATCCCTACCCCAACATTCCCCGCCGTGACACCCTAGCACCATCCTGGCTACTCCCTCTGCATCTTTATCAGCACCCCATGGGCATCCTCGGGGGCACCCCGACCACGCAGGCCCCCGACACCCCCAAGGGGCCCGAGCCCCCCAAGTCCCCCGAGCCCCTCAGGTCCCCTCTCACCGGGGTGACAGCGGCGCTGAAGCCGATCTCGCAGTAGCGCTTGTCGTGCGCTGAGGGCACAGGGCAGGGTCAGACCGACGCGGGGTTGGGGGCATCCCCGTCCCCGGTCCCCGCTCACCGTAGTTCGTCAGGCGGTAGGTGCCGGCCATGGTCCGGTCGCGGCAGGGCGAGTACCACACCGCGCGCCGCTGCCCCGGGCTCCGCACGAAGCAGGTGCCCGTCGGGGTGCGGAACGCCTCCTGCTGCCCCTCCATCGCGTTCCAGTGCTGCAGCGGGGCACAGACCTGGGCACGGCGATGGCACAGGCTGGGTACCCACCCCGCCGCCACCCAAGGCTGCCCACATCCTCCCGGATGCACCCACCACCAGTTTGCCGTCCCAGCTGGTGACGGACGCTCCCAGCCACTGGTGCGACTTGTAGGTATGGAGCTCCAAGGTGCCCTGGCTCTCGATCTCGTCCCCTGGGAGAGCGGGAGAGGGGAATGCGGAGCTGGCACCTCCCGCGCCCATCCCTCGCCCCACGGCGCCCACGCACCCGCAGTGTCGATGGGGAGGGGATGGCAGGGGATCTCGTTGGGGGGCCAGGAGCAGAGGAAGACGGCGCCGGGCTGAGCCACGCCGGGCTGGGAGGTGTTGGCACGGGGGGCCCCCACCGCCACGCTGGGCCTGGGGGGCAGAGCGGGTGTCAGGATCGGAGGGCGTTTGCCGTGCCCGACCCCGACACCCCGGGGCCTCCCTACCTTCCCTCGCTCATGTGGAAATCCAGGGCGAAGCCGAAATAGCTGCCGGGGGGCCCCTCGAAAATGGTGGGGGGCTCCTGGAGAAGCCCCAAGGTGGGGGGCAGGCGCAGCCCCCCGAGGAGCAGCAGCACCCGCAGCAGCTCCATCGTCGCCCCAAAATGTGGCTACAGCCTCGGCACAGACCGTCCTGGGGGCGTCCTTGGCTTATCTCGGGGGACGCAGCTGGGGACGGGGCCAGCAGGAATGGGGAACACAGGAAGGACCCCCCCGGAGGCACATCCGCTCCTGCAGGGAGCCAGAGAGGTGCGGGGGAGATGGATGCGGTCGGAGCAGGGGGAGGAGGTGGCAGTGCCACTGGGCGACGCGGTGACAGGGTGGGGACACGGTCACAGCAGCCTGAGCTCACTGCCCGCCGGGGCCGCGCCCAGCCCGCCGCGGGGTGCCGGTCTCAGGGTGGCTATTTTGGGATGTCCATCTCGGGGTGGCTATTTCGGGGTGCGGGCAGTCCCCACCAGCGGAAATGTGGCGAGGAGGGTGGAGGACAGCAGGGCACAGGGCCCCTGCATCGGCCCCGATATCCCCTCCGCAGCCGGATGGAGCTGACAGCACCGAGTCCGCCAGCACTGGGCACCACCCCCACGCCGCGTCCCCTTCCCCAGGGCAGGGACACCCCAAAACCCTGCCAGGGGAGAGCGCGGCAGCACCAGCGTTGTGCGGGGCTCTGGTGGGGACAGCCCACAGCCAAGGGAACCAGGCGGGTCCCTGTCCCCGCGGAACAGCCGCCGGCTCCCCGCAGCCAGGCCAGGCCCGCGGGGGCTCAGCCCTGCCCGGACAGCAGGGGCAGCCCCCGAACCCACCTGCAGAAATAATTTAAACTCTTATTCAAGGAATCTCAGACTGCCCAAGAGCTCCGGGGGCTCCTCGTGCCAACCCAGAGCCAGTGGCCGGGAGAAGCTCTGGAGCATCTCCCCGGGAGCCAGCCCGTGTGAAACGGGGCTGAGTCGCGGGGGGGCACCTTGGCTCCTGACGGGGGACACAGCCCCCGGAGCCGGGGCTGCTCCAGCCCTTCGGAGCAGCTGGAGCCTCGCGGCTGCCCGGGAGCAGCTGCAATTGGAAGAGAGCGGGATTTGCCCAAAGCCGCGGCAGAGCTCCGCGGGGTGGGAAGGGTTTCGCTGAGCCTGGATCCGCTCCGTGCCCCGAGAGAGGAGGACACCGGACTCAGGGACAGCTGCTCCTCCTCGGGAGGTCTCGTCCCCGCTGGCAGCAGCATCTGAACCCAGCTGGAGCCCACACCAGACCCCCTCAGGGCAGTTATAATTCTTTCTTCTGTCCAATTACCTAATTTCCTGTTTCTTTCAGCACTTCCGCACCACCCCTCATCAGCCACCTCCTCCCAGGGTCACCGCCAGGGAAGGGCAGGTGGCACCCTGGACCCCGACCCTGCTGCCAAGCAGGGGTTTGGATTTCTTCCCTTTAAGCAAACCAGGGCCTTTGGTTAGGAAAGGAGGGGCTGGTGTTCTGCACAGCAGCTCCACACCACCACACACCATCGCATCCTTTTTTCCACAAATCATTGGTTTATTAGAAAGGGTTTTTTTCCTCATTTTACAGCATATATATATATATTTATATATATATCTTATGTGACAAAGTTAAATACAGTCTGTTTATGCTTGTTAAGTAATGACAGGTTAATTATTTTAGCACTATCCTGAAGTCCAGAAACCATCTCTGCCCACAGCGTGATGGGGCTGGGACACGGACAGGCCCTACGAAGCTCAGCTCTGACAGTAACACTGAATTGTTCGGTATTTACAGGAAATTGAGTCCCTTTTTTTGTGACTGCTGTCACTCCGACCTGCTCCAATTTCTTGTTTACACAGTGAGGGAGCTCAGGGGGTTTTGATCCTTTGACTCTGCCGGGTCTCATGCTGTGCTCCAGGAGGGGACAGGGAGGACGATGAGGATGGGGAAAGGGACAGGGAAAGGGATGTCACTGCGTGCCCCCACTGCTCTGAAATCCCTCCCTCCAGCGGTGGTGTCCAAGGGCTGTGACACCCGCAGTGCCTGCTGAGAGGGAACAGCAGCAGCTCAATCCCCCGTGCAGGGTGGGGCAGCTCCCCTGGGCAGAACAGGGAAACCCTTCTGGAGTAACTCAGGGTGACCCCGTGTGGGATGGGAACAGTCCCAAGGCTCCTCCTGCACCAGCAGGGACTGCACATAACCGCTTCCAAAGGGGGGGAAAGGAAAAAGGGGAAAAAAGGGCAATGAGTACTCTGGGAGCAGCCTGAATTCCTGCTGCTCCCCAGGCTGCACCAGTGCCCATTCCTATGGCAGGGAGGAACCCAGCACTACCTGCCAGAGTCACTGCTACCCCCACACCCCTCACCTTGCCCAAATCTCACCTGTTGGTTTTTTTTTCTTCTGCAAAATTCTAAATGAGGAATTTGTTTTGTTTTTACATTTTATAGTACATAAAAACTTCAAAAATACATGAGCTTGATAAAATATACATGCTTAGTTGTTCTGCATCTAGCTGAAACTATAAATTGAACCTTTACAAGTGTCTTGGGTCACCTACAGCAAACATATTTACACAGAAGCCACCAGAACAAGTACCACTAAGAACTGGCTGTAAAAAATATTATTGCGATATACTACAAATGTAACCTTTGATAGGAGCTACAAAAAGCAGCATCTTTGTTTACAGAGTTCAGTGCAATTCTTTACATAAAAAAAAAAAATCCTATAAATTAATAAGGAAACCATCAGTGTTACAGAGGAAAGAACACGCTTTACACCCCGTCCACGCTCCCCAGTCCTCTGTATTGCTTCAATTCCTAACAGGATTTTCCTTCTCTCTCCCACCCCAGTGCCTCTTTCCCAACACCACAGAAGATGGAATTCAGAGTGATTTTTTCCCCCTTTCAAAAGAAGAGTGGCCAAAGCCCAGACCGGAATCCCAACCCCTAACCCAAGAACCTCTCTCCAGTCTGGGATATCCAGGCTTGGTCCTGGTGCGGGAGAACGCGGATGCAGGATGGAGAAGGGTGGCAGCTCTGGGTACACACACAGAGCTCCTTCTACTCTTTACACCAAGATCTTCCACCTCTGCTGCTCACACCAAGAAAAACCCTCATGTGCAGTGACAGGGGCAAGGAACCTCCTGCAACGCCTGAAAACTGAGGCCTCCAGCCCCTCCTCAGCTGACAGCTCCCGATGTTCCATCGCCGATTACAAGCCGGATTCAATCATGCTATTTTAATTAGATGACCTCATTAAAAGGATTTTTAGAGAACCTATTAGTGTGTATGAAACCTCATTTACCATATACAAGGCGGCAGAAGGAAGATGACCAAGTGTAAGAATCCAGGGGAAAAAAATCCTTTCCAAGTGTCCAAGTGTCCAATCCAATCCAAGTGTCTCGCTGTTCCAAAAGTGAAATGGTTCTTCTGGAGTGGTGCTGCTGCGCGCACGGAGGCGTCGGGAGTGAGACATCCCTGGGAGTGGATACAGCCAACAGCCCAGCCCTCGAGCCTCCGGCTTCTTTGGCTGCTCAAGAGTGAAAGGAAGTGCTCAGGCCTCACCTGCCCGCTGGCTTGACTCCAACCCCTTCCCAAAATGCCAAATATTCTCCTTCCTCCGAGGTTCCTTCATTTTGTCCTTCATGTGCCGTGGCTGGGTGGATGCTGCAAGTCCTGTCCTGAGAAAATGGGGTGCAGCAGGGGGTGGAGGTGCAGGGCTGTGGCGGCAGCAGCGGCCGCGGGCCTGGGAGCCAGGAGGGTCGGGTAGAGAGCGTGAGGGACCGGGTGGAAGGTGAAGGGGCCCGGGTGGATGGCGGATGCCGGAATGATGTGGATGGGATGGCTAGCCAGGAATGTGGCAGGGTGCCCTGGAATAATCGAGTGGGTCAGGTGAGACAAGGAAATGGGTGTCAGGTGGGGCTGGGGGATGTGGTGGACCTGAGCGAGGGGCTGCGGGTGCGGGTGGGGGTGGATGCCGATGGCGGCGGCGGCGGCAGCAGCGTGGTGCTGCAGGATGGCGTGCTGCACCGTCGTGATGGACGTGGCCGACGCTGCCGCCGGCTGCTGGATGTGGATGGGCTGGAGCGCGGGAGCGGCCGGCGCCAGGGCGGCCGAGGTGGGGAAGGCCTTGACTTGCTTGGCCAGCAGCTGCTGCTGGATGTGCTGCTGGGCTGCCTGCTGCAGCTTGCTGTACTTCTCCATCTCCTCAGGGGTGAAGGTGATGGGCTGGCTCTCCAGAGGGGCTAGAGAGGAATCTTCTCCCCCTTCCCGATCCCCCTCCATGCTTGGCTCCCCGCTCTGAGGCACGTAGCCAGGAAAGTGCTCAACATCTGGAACTAAGGGCATCATACTGGTTTCCACTGGGACCGGCTGGTTGCTCCCGTCCATAGGTTCCAGCCCGTCACCATCGCTCGGATCCGAGAGGAAGTTGTGTGGCATGACGAGATCTCCGGAGCCAAAGCACTCAGGGAGCGCCGGCGCGTCCAGGGGAAGGGATGGCATCTCCATGGCAGCTTCATCACGTTTCTGCTCATCCAGAGGTTTGTCCTGAATTACCATCACCACATCTTCCAGGAGAGACTGGCTGGCCAGCTGACCTTCCTCTGTGCCTTGGGAACCATCCTCAGCATCTGACAGCTCCTGCTCCTCGCCCCTCTCCAAGCCAGACTCCTCGTATCTTTTGGAGTTTGGTTTCCGAATGGTTGGCAGCTTCCCAATTAAAGGGAGAACTGGTTTGTTGCCTAAGGAAGGAGGCAGTTTGGGGCCAAAGTAGCCCTGGGGAGGATCTTTGAGCTTTATGCCCACCTTGTTTGCCCCTGACAGCATCTCGTCAGTGACACAGGGCTTCTTCTCAACCTTCCTGGACTGCACCTTTTCCAGGAGCAGCTTTGCAGTGACCGAGTTCCTCTCCTCAGGACTGCAGTCCCCTTCTGAGGCCCGCCCCGTGCCAGAGCCACTGCTGTTCTGGGAGAGGGAGCCAGATCCTTTCAGATCCTCTCCTTTGCCATCCTCTTTCTTCAGCAGTGACCCTTCACCTCGGCCTGTCCGGAAATAGTGGGGAGATTGGGAGCGATAGATCTTGGACCTGATGAAGTCCCTTCTGCCAGACCTTCGCTCCTCAGGGCTCTCGTGGCCCCGCGAGCCCTTCCGCGACAGGGACCTCTGCGAGTGGCTGCGAGTGCTGCGGCTGCGGTCCCGGCTGTAGCTGCGGCTGCGCTTCCAGCTCCGGCCAGTCACACTGCGGCTCCTCCTCTTGCTGCGGCTGCGGCTGCAGCTGCTGCTGCGGCTCCTATCCCGGCTCCTCGATCTTGACCTGCCTCGAGGGTGGGTTCGGCTCCTGCTCCGGCTCCTGGACCTGCTCCTGCTCGAGCTGTAGTCATCTTCCGACGAGGAGTATTTGCGCCGCTTCGAGCGGTGGTTTGAGCTGTTGTAGTCGGAGTCATCCTCCGAGTCCTGGGAGCGCTTGGAGTGGCAGCGGGAGCGGTCGCTGTAGTCGCTGTAGCTGTCGTCCGAGTAGCTCCTGCGGCGGCTGTAGCGGCTGTGCTCCGAGGACGCGTCCGAGCTGCTGGAGTAGGACCTGTGCGAGGAGTGCCTGCGGCCCGAGCGGGAGCGGCTGCGGGAGTGCTCACTGCCCGAGTCGTAGTCGTCGCTGTACTGCGATGGGGACTTCTGGCGGCAGTGCTTGCCAGGGGAGCCCTCGTCGCTGTCATAGTCGCCGCTGCTCTGCCGGCTTCGGTGGCCGCTCCGGGCCTGGGACAGAGCTGGGCAGCGCCTCCTCGCACCAGGCACCTGTTGAAGCTCAGCCTTGTGTTTTTTGCTGCCGTGTTCTTGGCAGGAGTTACCCCCATCGTCTTTTTTACCGCTGCTTCCCTCCTCAGCAGACAGGGATTTCCTCTGGGACTCCTGGGAGCATCGCTTTTTCTTCTGGAAATGGCTGCAGTCTTCGGAGAGTTCAGGTTTCAGGGCCCGGTCTGACTCTGTCGAAAGGGAGGATTTACCTTTTTTGTGCCTGTGCCTTTTCCGTTTCTTGGGTTTCTCTTCCCCCAGCTCAGCTTTCCGGGCCTTCTCCTCAGCTTCCTCCTTGTGTTTGCGTTTGTGTCTGCTGGACTTTTTGTGCTTCTTTTTCTTTTTGTGTTTATGGGACCTTCCAGATTTACTCTTACCTGTTATGCTCTTACTGCTGTCCTCCCCCTCTCCCTTACTGACACCTCCCAGACTGGACTCCTGCTTGCCCTGGGATTTGTTTTCCATTTTCTGAGCAGAACTGTTCCCTACACTTTCAGCCTCCTTGGCTTTGCTCACCTCACCGGGTTCTGTGCTCTGCGTGTTGTCTTTACAAAGCACCCCTGGATCCTTGGATTTCTCTGCCCCTCTCCCTTTCGCATCCTTGTTCCGGGAGAGCTTGAAGTCAAAGTACAGGGGGTTGCAGCTGTAGGAGACAGAGGGCTCAGCTTTGGTGAAGATGAGCAGCTCTGAAGGCCACTGCAGCGTCGTGCTCTCATCTTTGCTCAGAACAGGGAAAAAAGGTCCCGTGGGGTGCTTTGGTCCCTCAGAGCCATCTCTACAGGCCAAGGTAGGAGGAGGAGCTTCTTTAGCAGCATCTGCCTCAGAAGGGTTGCTCTCTGGAAGGTGTTTGCTTTCCTGTGTATTTTCGTTCTCTGGGATGTCTTTTCGTTCCGTTTTGCCCTGCTGAGCTGCACTTTCAGTAGTACTCTGCTCCTTCTGCTGCCCCGTGCTCTCAGCAGCCTTTTCCGTGTGCTTGCCTGGTTTGGGTTTGGGGGAGCTCCCCTTTTTCACTTCGTGCGCGTTCTTTTTGTTCACATTTTCAGCTTCCGTTTGCTCGGTAGCCTTCATGAAAAGCAGGAATTGAAAGTTGGGCTTTACTTTACAGTGGGCTGGGGGGATGTAGTGGTAATATTCTGGTTCCACGGCCGTTGGTCCATCTTCTCGCCTCATCTTCTTCAGTTTGGATAAGGTGCTGGCCAGAGCCCCGCTGTCCTTGTCGTGCTGGTCATCATCCTCCTTGCCATCGGAATTATTGGTGCCTTCACCCTCCCCAGATTTCTGCAGGCTGCCAGCCTCCGAGGAGCCCCTGCCATCACCTTTTGCTCCGTCTCCAGAACTGGACTCCTCCCCGTGGTCCTTGAAAACAGAAGCGATGGTCTCCAGCTTCACTGGGGTCTTCTTGGCAAAGGAAAAGGACACCCCAATCTTCTGCAGAGGAGTTCCCAGAGAGCTCTTAATGCCAAAGCTGATGGCCTGTGACCCCTGGGCAGCCGTCTGGCCTGGCATCAGAGTCCCTTGTCCAGTGTTCAGGAAGCCTCTGTCAGTGGTCATCTCTGTGGCCTGGCCACAGCTCGTCTGGATGAAGCCGCTGTTGGCTGCGGAATCGTCATCGTCTCCACCTTCCTCATCCACAGCCACCGTGGTGGTCCTGAACATGGGCCCACTTCCAGGAGCACTGTGGAACAGGGAGAGAGAGAACACAGCTGACTGGTGTTCCTGTCCCTCTGCAGGAGGATCCAGCCCTCAGCCGAGACAATCTCACACAGTTCAAGTGCTCTTGTACCCAGACACGTGCATTAAAATATCATTATACAGCCACTCAAGGTTTTTAATAATATTAAATTCCTGAAGAAAACGTATTGCTGGATAAAGCAATTTGGGGATGCTCTGCATGATCAGTTTAGTGAATTCACTCCTAGCAAAACCACAGCAGGAGCCCCAAACACCAGTGTGAAGCTCTGCCCTCAAAACCTGTGCAGTATCCCAGAGCAGGAATGCCAGCCCAGCCCAGGGCTGCAGCCCCCGGGTTCCAGGGGTGCTGAGGACCATCCAGACTCACCACTCAGGCTGTCTCCTCTGCTCAGCCAGCTCGTGAAGGCGCCGCAGGGCTTTCTCTTGCTTCCTCTCATCTTTCCGGGATCTCGACGAGACATTGCGAGCAAATTCCCTTTGCTTGAGATCTTTCAACCTCTGAGGCAAAAGAAAGAGGGGATGGATCAGATCAAAGCTGTTGTGGTTTATCCAAGAGCAGCTCTTTGCTGTAGCACTGGAAATTGCGGTGTCAAGCCCCTCCCCAGGGACATTTATTGAGCCAGGATGGAACAACAGCATCTTAGCTCAACAAATCCCACGGAGCACATTGCCATCCTCCCAGCAGCTGAAGGAAAAGACAACTGGTGGTCATTTTTGGCTATGACTTCAAGTTCTGTGTATGCCCCTTTCCAGTCAACATAACTGGATTTCTTTAGCATGGACAACAAAGCTGATTTCGAAGCAACAAGCAAATTCTGGAAGGAAAAGGGGAAAAGAAGAAGGAGGATTGTTTACTTTGCTGCTCTTGCAGGGTGCAGATGTACTTGACAAACAGTGCATGACACGAGTCAAGAGCACGGGCCAAAGGACAGGAGGGATTAGCTGGTGCCAGAGGTACCCAGGAACGACATCTGACAAAAGCAATGTACTATTACATTGGAGAAGGAGCCAAAAATCCCATGCAAATGATTTCGTGAGCAAATCCAGAATACAACATACACCACAACCAGTTACTTGTTTTCCTGACAGTGGTTCTGAGGGTCTCTCAAGAAACAAACTGCTCTAAGGCAGGAGGGCTCCTTGGGGTTGAGTACTTTGGGGGGCAGAAGCACCAAGTTCCCCAGAAATCTTATCATGAGGGAGCAAACCCAATCCCAAGGAATTTCAAACATACTAACACCACTGAGGAAGTCTAGGTAGCCAATTCTAATAGAAAATAATCATCCAAGACTTCAGAACACTTTGGAAAGTCCTTGTCTCACAGCACTAGGAGAAGAGGCTGCTGGTTTTCCTTGGAATATATGTGGATATTCACAACAGTTTTTTAGAGTGCTTTACAGAAGTTTAAGTAACAGAAAGCAACAAAGACAGACCTCTACCATCCTAAAGGGACTCATTGTTCTTTTTTAGTGCACAATTCAAAACCCTTTCAAAGGGCCCAGTTCCAGAATGCATCCTGTACTCAGCTTTTGGAAAAAGTTTCACGTTTTTCAGGCATTTCATGTAGGGCCTAAGAGACTAATGGGACTCAGAGCAGGAGTCACTTTGGAACAATTCTTGTACAGGATGTACAAATCACTGGTGGATTCTAAAAACTTCTGGCTGGCTGACTCTGCCTCTTTCCTGGAGCACAGTCAGACTGCCACACACAGGAACAGTGGATCTGGAAACCCAAATCAAAGCTCAAATTAGAGGAATTAAGCTGGCCCAATGTAAAGAGAACATTGCTTTGTGAAAAAGGGGGAGATTGGACAAGACAGAGGATTCTCTTACCTAATTGTATTTACTAAATGTGGTTGATTGTTACCAAAATCAGAGGTGAGGGCACACAAAAAAGATACAACTACAGACACCAGTAGAAAGAAACTCACTCTTGTGATCTGGACTCCCAAATTAGAAGGGTTTGCTTTCAATACATCAGCTGAAAATGTCACATCACAAAGAAAAAAAGAAAGTAAAAATATAACAAGAGTGGAAGAGAGAAAAAAAACCCAAGCAAGCATTACTAGAGAGCTGTGGGGGAGTGTGCCAGCTATGCTACGGAGCGGGAGCGGAGCCAGCGGAGCCACGGGACTGAGCTGGGGGCTGGAGCAGGGGGACACACACAGACACGCACGGACACAGCAATGATCCCACCTGGAACAGCACAGCTACTTTCACCAGGACAAGTAAAGGGCTCAAGGGTTTTGTGGTGTATGTTAAAATGTTGAAGAGTAAATTTTTTTCCAAGAGGAAGAGAAAAAAATAAAATATATTGATTGAGCAATGCTATCAGCTTTTTCATGCTGATTTCAAAAGAGTGTCTGAAATGCTCTGGGAAGTTACAGCCACCAACAGCTGACAAAACTATTTAATGGGGGCTGATGCCAAGTCTTGAGATCACTCACCCATTTGGAAAAAAGCATGACCCAGCTATTTACACCAGACATGAACTGTGACCTTTTCCTCTCCAGAGGAAGGTGCAATGGTGCACTCAGAGCCCCCTGTGCCCCTAGACATGGTCCTGATCACCTCCCCCCGGGACACAAACTGGGCTCAGAGCTGTTGGGAACAATGCAGCTGCCCACAGGCTCTCCTGCCTCCATTACATGGCAATTTGAATGCAGACAGAATTAAATGTCCATTATTAAATGCTGACCTTTGTGTGTCTCTGCTCCCCCAAACTGCTGATGCTGCTAAAGCTCTGTCAGCATCAACATCCAAACCTCCCACTCTCAACCACTCCCACTCACCAATTTAGAGGTGTGAAGCAAATCCCCAGAGCACTGTAAGTCCAGAATATGCACCGCAGCAACTTCCAGCTGCACCCAAAACTGGGCCCTTTAGAATGACAAACCACTGGCCCTGGTGTCAAGACTGCTGAGAATTTGGTACTTCCAAAACTGGGGGAGAGTTGGTCTGGTTTTACCAAGGACCAAGAGATCTCAAGGCTGAGTTTCTTTTTGTCACACAGGAGTCAGGAGGAAAAAAGGGTCTTGCTCGGGAAGTACAGGATAGAAAAGCTCCACAAATGCACCATGCCAGCTCCTTGGGAATGTAAAATACAGACCAGAACATGGCTCATCTCCTGAGACTGACCAAAAGCAAGACACCTATCACCAGGAACGACTCCAAGTCTGCCAGACACCTGGCTGGACTGCATTATCTCCCCTAAATGCATCCTGGGGTAGGGAAAGGGGGAAAAACAGGAGCCCACACTGCTCACCTGTAAGAACAACCTGCTGCAGGAATGAAAAATACCCAGAACTTTTCAAAATAACCTCAAACTTTCTCTTCACTTATTGTTTCAAATATGTCACCAAATGCAGTGATTCATGCCCTCAAAGAGTGGATAACCAGTTCACTACGGCCACACCCACCTTGCTCCCCTGACTGGGAGGAAGCAATCCAAAGCCTGAAGTACAATTTCACAGGGTGAAGGGAGCATGTGGAGCACTGAAATGCTGCTCACACACTCCAGGTCTCAGCCTGCCCAGGAAATCATTTGAATTAAACAGATATTTAAGCTCAGCTTACACTAAAGAAATTTCCATCTAATCCTGAGGAGAGTGTTTGTTATTCTAATCCCCTGAAATCTCTAAATGACTTGTTGGACCACACCATATGTGTGGGTGTGAGTGAGGCTGGATGGGCACAGAACTGCCCTTTCCCCAGCACCATGGAGAAATTCCAGCAAGGATTTAACACACTCAACCATCCTCAGGGAGCTTCTCCCCTCCAAAAGGAGCCCTGGGAACTCGTACTTTTGCGGTGAATCCTCCCTTTTTAAGTCTTCCCATTGTGCTTAGCAAGACAATGATTTTTTCAACAGGATTAGAGCCACCAAACTTGTATGAAATCAAACACATTCTTCATGCTACGACAGGATTTCAAAATTAAGGGGCATTTTTTTCTCCATGGGCAGTGTGTTTCCTGAGGAAGCAGCAGTTTATCTAAGAAGCAACGTCTTTTCAAACTGGAGGATCACAGGGACCATAAAGCCAAGGAATATTCTGCTGGTTTATTACTTCAGCTGTTAGAAGGGCCACACTGCAGTGACCAGCAATGACACAAATCAGCAGCACTTACATAAAATTTCTCCAGATTTCCACATGCTGTAGGCAGGGCTTCACTACCTCCAGCTTTCCTGGGGTTTATTAATAGCTGCCACCCCCCTCAGCTTTGGAACAAAGAATTGTATTTTAAGTTTCCAGCCTTGTTTCTAACAAAATTCCAAACTTGTCTCTGCATTTCCACTGGAGTGCAAGTCGAGCTCCTAAAGAGCAGGTTTGGTATCAAATCTACAGCAATTCTGGGCTCCAGCACAAAGAGGTCACAGTGCTGGATTATCTCCCAGTCCCTGCACGGCTCAGGAGGGGCCAAAGTGGCAAACACCACCAGTACCTTCCAGTTATCACAAATCAGCTTGAACCAGCTACAGCATCGCTGAAAAGCTCCTGAGAGCCCATCCCAGGCACAGCAAAGTGGGGAAATCAAGGGGGGCGAGCAAGAGTCAGGAACTGCTGCAACAGGAGAACCACTGGATCATCACAGAATGATCTAAGTAGGAAGGAACCCCCCAAGGATCATCCAGTCCAACTCCTGGCCCTGCACAGACACCCCAACAACGCCACCCTGTGCCTGAGAGCGTTGTCCAAAGGCTCCTCTTTGAGACATGGCTCCCTGAGCTCTGGCAGCCTCAGGGCCATGAAAAAACTCAGCACAGCCCATATTTTGCTGATGAGATGGTCCCAGTTAAGACCTCCCCAGTACCCAGTTGGGCTGCAGAGCTTTACAGGCTCAGGACCAGCAGTAAATGGATTTTCTCCATTTAAGGTGACAAAGCCACACAGCATCACTGAACTGAGGCCCACTGAGAGACATTCTTTGCCTAAAACTGCAGAGCAGAAGGAGCCCGTTATTCTCACAAGACAAAAATACTGTTACACCGTGTCACCAGACCTGAAGATGTGAGACTTTCATGCCAAACCTCATATTGAGATGGGTCAGAGCAAATCCACCTCTGGGACTCAAGACAGGAGGCAGCTCCCATGACATCAGAGCCCCCTCCTCCCCTGCCATTGTTCTTGTGTCTCTCTGCCAACCCACATTAAATAAAATAATAATCCTGTACTTTTCATTCAGTGCCAGCAGATTTCTGGCTTTTTGAACTTTTGATGTCTGCTCGATTCTTTGCCCCAAAAGCTTCTGGGAGTGAACGACACCATTAAACACAAGCTCAAAGGATGGCAACCTTGATCGTTTCACTGAAGTGAGAACACAAGCCTGGCTTATCTTTGGTCATCAGCATTCTTTGCACGCTCTTAAATGAAGTGAAAAGAACAGAGGGGAAATGGCTTGCAAATGCTGCTTTATTTCATCTTAATTTCCTCCCTGGCAGGAATCAATATTTTTCTTAGCTGAGTTAAGAAAAATATAGAATGGGTTGGGTTGGAAGGGACCTTAAAGCCCACCCATGGGCAGGGACCTTAAAGCCACCCTGCCATGGGCAGGGACACCTCCCACTGTCCCAGGGTGCTCCAAGCCCTGTCCAACCTGACCTTGGACACTTCCAGGGATCCAGGGGCAGCCACAGCTGCTCTGGGCACCCTGGGCCAGGGCCTGCCCACCCTCACTGGGGAGAATTTCCTCTTCCATCTCTAATCCAAACCTATTCCCTTTTCAGTGAAATCCATTCCCTTTTGTTTTATCACTCCATGCCCTTGCCCAAAGTCCCTCTTCAGTTCTCCTGTAGCCCCTTTATTGTTAATTGATGGGTTTTCTGAGGGCAAAACATTTCTGGAGTAGAAGAACCTCCCATGTAACACCAAGTACCTCAGAGATTCCCTCCTCAGTCTTCTCCATTCAAACTGTGCTTGGAGGCCCAAAGTTTTGGAAATCCCAAGTCTCCCCAAAACACAAAGTTCACGGTTTGCATTCAGAGTATTCCTCAACCCCAGCAGTGACTGTCTTGGTAATTTTATTGTGCTTGAACAGATCCCTCCCCCTTGGCAGGAGAAGCAAAGATGCAGCTAATTAGGGCACAAAGAGAACTGTACATCTATACTTTCAGCTCTTAGTTCCACCCTCTTTCCCAAAGAACTTCTTTATGGAATACATTCCCTTTGTGCTTTTACAAAGAGAATCTACGCAGAATTAATCACCTACACCTCCCAAACACCACACACTTAGGGGGAAAAACAGCTACATAAAAGCCTGAATTTCAATGCTGGTTTGTGCTCTCCCAGGGAACCTGGCACAGGTTCACTCAGGAACGCGTCTGTTTTTCACAGAGAATGCAGAAGGGGAATGTTTGGATTCTGTTGGGTCAGTGACTCAGTAAACAGCTCGAGCCCTCAGCAGGCACACGAGCAGAACGAGGTGATGGTGTGAGATTCTCCAAGTTCTTGGATTGTTAAAACCCCCCCAGAGTAAAAGCTGACTGTAAATGCTACTTAACTGACACACAAGGTAATTCCACCCATAACAACTCCTGCGGGCTGCTCCAGGTGCTGGGCCCTGCACATCCAGGTTTATTTGATACGAATACACAGACTGGGCACAACCCAGGTAAGGGGCTCACACTCATCTTCACAAAAATCTAACACGGGGTTTTTATCTTGATGTCAAAACCCCAAAGCAAATAAAGAGCCCTCACAGGTGCAATGCCTTAAGGACACATTCCCACCGAGGCCAGAGTGCTCTGGGACTGTAGGAGCTCCCAAGGATCAGGACATTGTGGATCTGCAGGACAGCAGCACAAAAATCACAGAATCACAGACTGGTTTGGCTCGGAAAAGATCTTAAAGATCACATTGTTCCACCCCCTGCCACGGGCAGGGACACCCTGCACTGCCCCACATTGCTCCACACCCTGTCCAACCCGGCCCTGAACACTCCCAGGGATACACACTCAGTCCATCCTCACTATCCAAGCTCCTTGTTAGCTGCAGTTTTCTTTCTACATTTGCCACCTTTTGTCTGTTAATTATTATCAATTATGAGTCTGTTGACTGTCAGGACTGGGCACCATCACAAGTGCCCTTCATAACCCACAAGGCCTTCGAGATCAAAATCCTACAGCTAAAAACAGCCACCACTAAAGACATCAGCAGCTGTACAAGGAGTTATGAGGTCCAGCCTTCTGCAGCTGCTCCCTGAAGGGTGTGTGAGAGAACGGAGCTTATTGTCCCTCCTGCAGGGCCACCTGCACCCATCCAGCTGCTTTCAGTCCCTTGAGAGGGACAGGCCATGTGCTGACCAGAGGGTGTCTGGTCCTTAAAACAGCTGCACTTCTCATCTTAAGTACCAACCTAATTAAAAGCAGCTCCAGAACAACACTGCACACCTCCAACATGATGGCTAAAAACCAGTGACTGAAACAGGCCGATGGCTTGGGAGAATAAATGGAAGGTTCTTTTCCCAGGTAAGGAAGTGCTGCCTTTTGGAGAGAAACTTGGTTTGAGGTTGATTCAGATGTAGCCAAATGCTCTATGAAACCAGGACAGGCAGGAAATAAAGAAAATAAACCTCCCCTTTAATTGTTTGGTGTTGACACAATTTTGGTGGGTCCAAAATTCATCCGGTTGGGATCAATACACTTACCTATCATCCCTGTTGGGCAATAATCCCGAGTTCCTTCCTGGAATACAAGACAGTGTCTTTATAACTCGGGAGTGGAAAGGGATCTGAGGATGGAACATCTATTTACAGGGACAGCCTAATGCTCGCTGAGCCACAGAGGGATAAGCAAACACTTCAACGTCAGGGGGATGTGGAACTAAAAATACTTAAAAGCAAAAATGCTGTGGAAACTGAGCCAAGAAAAAGGCAAAAATGAGCTCTGTCGCCTCAAAAATTACCACTGAGACAACAAAATATTGCAGATAATGTATACCAAGCTGGGTTGCTGTAACTAAGATACTGTAGTGGCCTTTCTTCCCAAGAAAGCCAACTGATGGCCTACTTTTAGGAAAAGTTCATGCTTTTCCTCAAAAACTTTAGGCTCACCTTTCTGCAACCTCGCCTTCTTGTCCAAAGAGACAAACTATAGAACATCAACGTGCAACATATCAAAAGCACAGCTTTTCTATTTTTTAACTACTTTAAAATGTAGCCCAGACTGCTGGAAATGAGCCTCCCTTGAGCAGGAGGGAGCAGAGCAGTGAGATAATGTTACTTATGCAAATTCACCTTCATTCGGTCTCAGGGGTTTCAAGTTCACTTCCTGAACGCTGACCCAGTGGGGTCACACACATTTCAGCCCGACAAAGCTGGACAAGCAATTTTTTCCCTAAGCAAAGCATGATTGCTTCTTTGTTTAAATCCCTCTGTAACTAGAAAATTAATGCTGGGTGATGCAGCCAGAGTTTGGAGGCTCATTTTCTCCAAAGCCTGCCTGAAGTGACTGCAGTGGATGGAATTATCCAAGAACGTAATTCCTCTCAAAATAATCAGCAGTACCAAGCAACCTCCAACTTCTTTCTCTTGATGAGATGGCCCCACCCTGTGTGTGCACAAGACATTTTTCTCTCAGGCCACTCCTGCTGATGACTCCTTTTATTGCTTTCCACAGGTTGGTTTCCTCCTCCACAGCATCTCCAGCTGCTGCAAGAGGTCTGAGCCTGGTCAGCCTCACATCAGTGCCCCATTAGTCACCGAGGGCTGGGGCAGGAGTTCACGGAATCCCACAGCATCAGCACACCCAGAATGTGACACAAACAGGTCCTTCCACCTCCCAGATGAATGCAGGTCACTGCACTCAGGTTTCAGCCAAGCTGACGGAAACCTTCCAAGGAAGTTCTGTGCTCTCAGGTGTCACGACTGAGCTCAGCCAGAACCACCCCTCTGCCCAGCAACGAAGGGAATAAATGAATTTCTGCTCCTCATTCTACCAAACCACTCTTCTTTACAGAGCCCAACTGCCCTGCCATGAGAATTCCTGGCAAGACTCCCTTAGTTCGAAGCAGATTCTCTGTCATATCCTACACTTAATACACACACACAAAACACAGAACTCTTCTTGTTTTTAAGCTGTTGTTCACTGCTATTTTGCAAGCTCTACAGCACATCCTCCTCGAGTTACCAGCATTTGGATGATTGTGTGGTTAGAATTTATGACTAGGAACATCAAACCCCTCCTCTGAGCCCTTCCAGCCCTGGAGGAGCCCAACACTGCTATCTGCTGTGCAGTTACATCTCATTTAGCAGCTTAAATGGTCAAACAGATCAGGCTAACACATGAACTTCCATTATTTACTGTACAGCATGAAGCACCCTGCAGACACTACAGCATATCCCTACCTTGGGAAAAAAGCCAGCTCCACACAGACTCTGAAACCACCTTCTCCCGAGAATTACAGAATTTGGGAAGTGCTCCTTTCCTGGGATTCCTTTGACACAGCCCATTATTTCCTAGTCTGTTTTCAGTAACTCGACAGAACACAGACTCAGGTACTGAAATGCTCACACGTGGGGAATCACCACTCCCCAAAGCTCTACTAAACTAAAAGCAAGCTGGGAGCCATCCACATTCATGTGTACTCTCCCCAGTTTAACACCAGCCCATTCCTGCCTGTGGGTCTTCCAGAACTGGGGCTCCTCGATACCAGCCATGGAGTAGGGTTTGGGGTTTTTGTGTTTTTAAATGGATGATGGGCATAAAAATCCTACCCAGCAACATAAAACCTATTCCTGGATCAATAAGGAAAACAGATACACCAGGGAAACTCCAAATATTAACCACAAACAAAACCACCACGATGAACATCAAACTGATGAACTGTGCTGTCAACAGTCGGTTACCTGCTTGTGAGCGTGGTCGTAAGAGTTGATGTGGTTGTCAAACTCTTGGTGCTTCTGATACTGCTTGTCACAGAGTTCACAGTAGAAGTTTGCTCTGAGGTCTTCCAAAGCCTTGGCAATGGCCTTTTCTTTATCAACATAATCCTGAAAAATTAACAAAAACTCGTTTCTGTTAAGTGTCCTGTAGAACAGGCTGGAAAATGATGAGTCAGTCCTTTAAGGGAAAATAGTGCCAAGAAAAACTTAGTGTACACTGACTGCATTTATTACAGGATCACTGAGGTTGGAAAAGACCTCCAAGATCATCAGGTCCAACATGTGCCCGAAGCCCATCCAGTCCCCAGCCGAGAGCACTCAGTGCCACATCCAGGCCTTCCTTGGACACCTGCAGGAATGGCCACCACCTCCCTGGGCACCCCCTGCCAAGGCCTGAGCACCCTTTTCATGGGGAAATTCCTGCTGATGTCCAACTTGCCCCTCCCCTGGCCCAGCCTGGGGCCGTTCCCTCTCCTCCTGTCCCTGTTCCCTGCCAGCAGAGCCCGAACACCCCTGGCTCCCCTCTCCTGTCAGGGAGTTGTGCAGAGCCACCAGGTCCCCCCGAGCCTCCTTTGCTCCAGGCTGAGCCGGCTTCCCAGCTCTCTCAGCCGCTCCTGGGGCTCCAGCCCCTTCCCAGCTCAGTTCCCTGCCCTGGACACCTCCAGCCCCTCCAGGTCCTTCTTGCCACGAGATGTCCAGAACTGGAGGTGCCTGAGCAGTGCCAGCTCAGGGGACAGGCACTGCCCTGCTCCTGCTGCCACCCCAGTCCTGGGACAGCCCAGGTGCCATTGGCTTCTTGCCTACCTGGGCTCATGTCCAGCCACTGCTGACCAGCACCTGCAGGTCCTTTCCAGCTTTCCAGTCACTTTACCCCCACCTGGAACATCCCATAGGGTTGCTGTGACCCAAATGCAGGTCCCAGCATTTGGCCTTACTGAACCCAGCTTACTGAGCCGAGCAGCCTTTGCAATTCACAGGTGGGATTCCAGAACTTCGCAGCGCTACTGACTTTGACTCTGTTTTTTACCCAGAATCACAGAATATTCTGAGTTGGAAGGGACCCACAAGGACTGAACATCCCCTGGTCACAGCAGATTTATCACTAAAAGGAGACTGCTTCAAACAAGGCCTGCAGTGCTCATGGGGGAAGGCAGCTCGGCCTCATGGAGTCTCCTGGATTGTCTGCGCTCCAAGGAGAGGTTCAAAGCCTCGAGCTAACCCAGAGACACACACTGGCATCAAACCCACAAGGATCCCTGCCTTTGGAACAGAACCTTCCAACTCTGAAGCTGACACTGCTCCATTCTGAGTGCTAAGAGATGTTTGCTTGATCTTGGTTTGGCTGCCTGAGTTCAAGAGGGAGGAACATGGGAATCACCACTCAGAGCCCGCCGAGCCCAACCCACCCCACTGCAACATTCCCAGGAGCAGAACTGTCCCTGGGCTGGGCCCCAGCACAGTGACCACACCAGCAGTGGGCACAGGGAGCTGCATTTAATGGACAGGGGAGGGATACAAGCTTGGGGTGCTGAGGGTCTTTTCCCTTCAATAACTGAACATCTGCACAGATGGGAAACCAAACCTCCAGGCACAGATGAGGTGTCTCACCTGGCAACAGCAACATCCTTCCCTCTTTTGCTACAGGTTTGGAATATGCACTGAGCTCTGGGACTGGGAAAATCCCAGTCCCTCAGGTGGCTGTACTGGCTGGAAATCCAAGTGTGGAAGGAGCCTGTGCTGTCCCCAGGGCTGTTGCATACCTGGGGGGCTCTGAAACACACCTGATGCTGGGGCACAGGAACCTCAGGGCTGAGCAGCTGCTCCCTCTTGCCAGGCTGTATCAATTACAACCCCACCAGCAGAATTAATAAAACATCACCACTCTTCAGGAGCTCTCTGGGGGAGGTTTACCCTGAGGAGGTGGAAGCTTTTACTCAAAATCAGCTACAAATGCTGCATCACAAAGCCCACTGTACTCACAGCAGCACTCCCCATATAGTCATTGACCATAGGCATTTCAACTGGAAAGAGAAATTATATAAAAAAACAGCCTAACATTAGAGAAAAAGCACTTAAGGATCTTTTTTTCCATCTTCAATAAAACTTTCTATGGGAAGCTTCCTTCCTCAGCAAGAGGAGGCAGCAAACATTTGAGACAGAAAACTATGAAAGGTTTTTCCTCTGAATTTCAGATCTTGTTCAAGGCAATGTGGTTTATCTCCTAGTTACCACATCAAAATGGCTTTAAAATAAGATTACTGAGCATGTTTTATATGATACAAAATTTATACAAAATTTTCAACATCCAAGGAGAGGAAAAAAATATCTAAAAATTGTAGTGCTCATGTTTGGGATCGTTTTAAATTTAAAGCACTGTTCACTTCTACATAAAAAAGGAAGCAACTTCCTGCTTCCATCTATTACCAGCTGCCCTTGTTAAGAAGAAAAAAGAAAAAAAATCAACAAGTTTGGAGTTTTGAGCCTGAAGCAGGTCCCCAGGAAGACAAGAAAGGAAAACAGAGCAGCGTGAGCTCCACAGAACACGGACGTCTAAAGTTCCTCTGAACCCCAGACAAGCTTCCTGCACCACGTGTAGGTTTTTTTGAGCAAGCATCCTGTGGCTAAACAATGAAACCCAGCCATTTGAGTGATCAGAATCTATACAAAAGAAGGGAATTAAAAACCAGTCCTTGGCTGCAGAGCTCTCTGAAATTCCTCTGAGGCTCCCCAAATGGCTGATCAGGATGCGCCACCATCGGCAGTTACATAAAGGACTCCTGTGCAGCAGCAAAAAGTAACGGCTGCAGAGATTTTTCACAGATTAATACCAAAATGCAAGGGGCTAAGGATGAACTGAGCTAATAAAAACTCACTGGAGCTGGGAGAGACTGCTACTGCTCCAGAGCTCCTGAAAAAAATGCATGCTGGCTGAGGGCAGGAAGAGAAAAGAGTCTCAGAGCAACACAGGTTCAGCTGCGTTTGCAAAGATAATTAATTGTAAACCCCAAGAACTTCAGGATCACAGGATGGTTTTGGTTGGGAGGGACCTTAAAGCTCACGCAGCCCCACCCCCTGCCACAGACAAGGACACCTTCCACTAGACCATGTTGCTCCAAGCCCCGTCCAACCTTCCCAGGGGTGAGGAGCCCACAGCCCCTCTGGGTACCCAAACACCTGCAGTTCACTTACCAAGCAACTCAAGGTCTCAAGAAAAAAAGAAAAAAAAAAAGGAGAGGAGGCTATAAATTTTCATAGCTGAACAAACTGCCTGAAGAATTAACTGTTCAACTGGGGAAATGGAATTTTAGATTTGCCGAGGTTATGTTTAATTTTAATGGCATTGAAACTACTTTCCCATTATTTCTCAAATAATTAAAATTTATGCAAGACTGACACTTCATTTGGATGTCTAGGGCTCTTCCTCAACCCTGGTACTCCCCAGATCTCCAGACAATTGAACAAGCAGGCTTTCCTAAGACCTGATGAACTGCAGGGGCTGGGAAGCGGAAGAGTGGATTAAAGGATGAGCAGAGGCCGTATCTCCACAGAGAACCCGGTTACAGCTAATCCAAGAATGCTCCAGCATGTCACGCTCAATCCCATAACAGCTCATTTTTACCAGCCCATGGCTTACAAAATAACCCCACAGGTTTTGTAAACCCCATGGAAATACAGAATTTATCGTTTTTTTAATGCTACCTGAGCAATTCTTCCAAAGAACTCCAGCCCATTGACTTCTTTGAGCTGGAGCCGTGTCCTACCTTTCCAAAGCAAGCAGGATTTATGCAATAACATCAGAATGTACTTCTCACTCAGTGCAACACGAGATCTCCTCCCCTCCAGCTGGTACCTGCCCCTCTACCACCTGCAGGCTTTGCTCTGGCATGGGAGCTCATGAGAAAGATCCAGCAGCCCTGGGTGTAGGGAAGGAAATGTCCTGCTCACCCCAGGACTGTTCCTTCCAGAACAGAAGCAAAGCACACAGAGAAAGCCCCACAGCTGTCCTGGGGCTCTTCAGCAGCTAAACAAAAACGAAGGTTGATGCCAGGAAGTGAATAACCAGTTTGTTAAAATGCAAATCATCTCCTCAATGACCAAACCCAAGAACAGTGAATTCCTACTACCATCACTGCAGCAGAACGAGGAGAACTCAGCCCCATCAGAACAGATCTTTTCCCACCCAGCCCACGGACACTCTGATGTTGATGCCCTTCTCTCTGTACCTTGTACTTCTGCCTCAGCTCCTCAGTGTCTTCCTTCTCCACCTCCAGCACTCGCCTCCGCTCTGTGGCATCCTCGGCGTAGTCGAGCTGTTTTAAAAAAAAATAGAGAAGAGATGCAATTTGGCCCATGAATACACTGCACTATCAAATCTGCCGAAAGCACAACTTAACAATTTTAACTGAAACAGAATCTATGCATGTTGTACTTTGCTTTCACTGTTTTGTCACCCCAAGTGTAAAACAGGTCATTAAGCCCCCTGATGTGGAGGGTCCTGGCAGGCCCATGGCAGCTTTGGGGAGGGGAAATCTCACAGCCCAGGGATTTTGGGGATCATCCAGACCCCAGAACTCAGGCTCAAAGTTATAAACAGAGGTTACATTTTGAGAAGTGTTTTCTTACTGGGCTGATTTAAGAGCAAGTTTTTCTTTATCTTGGATGCACAAACTCTCACGTTGAAATGTCTCTCCCACCCACTCCCCAGAAGCCCTGCAAGGGTGAGGAGCCAGGGGAGCTCACCTCCATCTCCATCCGGCCCATGCCCATGACATCGTACTTGACGACGATAGGGATAGGATCCGTCCTCCCTGGAAGAGGAACATACAGAGAGGGGTCAGCAGCAGCCCAGCACCACAGCTCGCTGTACACATTGGGTTTGGGTGGTTAGAGATCTTGCCTTGGAGTGCAGAGACCAGAAAGCTACAGTGAACCAAACACGAGCCATTCTCACAGCTTACAGCCGACCCTGCGCCCAGCTCCGACCGGAGCCAGCGTGATAAATGCAGGTTCTGAACATTAACTGCTCATGGAAAAGCTCCTTGTGGTTCATGTTCCCCCATGAAAGCCCAGGGCAGGGCTGATAACGGGACTTGAGCCTTCTCCTCAAGGCTTCCACATCAGGCTCCTCATCTTCCCATAGGAGTGAAGAAGCTGCCAAACACATTTCACTGTTGCAGCTCACGAGTAATCAATCAGAACTTCCCTGTACGGGATGTGGAAGCCTCCCTCCCACCAGCTTTTGTCCCTCCCCAGGAGTAAGAAAAGCTGAGGAGAAGGACGGCACAGAAGCCAAACTTCCCCCATCCCAACCACCCAGTCTAGGCCAGGTGGTCGGGCCCTGCTCCCCCAGCCCCAGCGATGCTCTGGCCCCGCCGTGTCACCTGTAAGCTGTGAAAAGGACTGGTTGCGAAGAAAATTGACTTTGAACTAATCAAACTATGCTGGAGATTTATTTTTTTTTAAAAAACATATCTTTAATCCACTCATAACCAGCCAAACAAAGCAAAATGGGGCAGACAAGCACTTTACTACCACAGCTTTTTTTTTTTTTTAATTTTATTTTTAATTATTATTATTTTGATTTTTACATCACAACTGGCACTGGTGGTTGTGATGTAACCCACTGACAAAGTACTTACCTTCTCCGGTGCAAACCTTGAGTGAAAAAACAGAATGTTTACTTCCCTTATTATTGCTCTTGTTTGGTGTAAACAACTCTTTTGTTATACACACATACACAGGTATTATACCTTTGGGCTAAAAGATTGACACGTTGGAGTCATGCCAAAATACTCCATTGCCATCCACATGTGCAAAAGGTTAAAGTCTTTAAAACTGCCTCAGAAAACCTGGATAGGTGTGAACTCTCTGCCAGCATCAGCCATAATTCCTGCCAAAGCTAGAGCCCCAGAGGGGCTTTTGAACCTTAAAGTACAGACATCTTTTTATTCAGAAATAAATCCATTTAATTAATTGCTTTACGGTTTTGTTGATATGCCCAGGAATTTGACAGGCAGGTATCCAGCAGGTCCAAAAGTAGTGATCAAATTGATCTGAAATGGTTTGGATTGAGCTTTCCTTTGGATATTTAATGCTCACCTTTGACAAGGTTTCTCTTACGCCCAATGGTATAATACAGTAAGCAGTGACTGCAATTTTTAGCAAAAGGACCAAATTAAAGACAGGTTATAAAAATGACTTCCTAGGTGCAATATCACTTTCATAACGTCTCAGCCAGGGATTTACTGGTAAGTGGTGAACCCAAACGGAATGGCTGGCACCAAGTGCCAACAATTTATTATTTCAATTTTTTCAAGCTTTTTTTCTTTTTGTTTTGGTTTGTTTTGAGTATTTTTGGTTTGTTTTTGTTTTGTTTCTCCAGCAATTGAGATCTTTTGATGCAGCCTCATTGCCCTGGTAAACCCCTGTATACAAACAATGCATCAGTACTTTTGCCTTCTAAGGCAGTCAAAGTTTTTTGGGTTGTTTTTTTTTTAATTCAAAATCTAGTTGGAAATTGCAGTAGCAAGTGCTAGTGCCCATCGTGTTGGGGGGGGGAAGAAAATCAAGTTTGGACAGTATTAAAAATTTATGTTTAAACTGATTTTGGCAGTTCTAACACAAACAGAAACATCCCTTCTTAGCAATACCCTTTAATGAACAAGGATCAGACAAGTGTGCATAAAGAAAGGAAAGGAAAGGAAAATGAAAGACCAAGCAGAAGGATGATGGCTACAACAGAGAAAGTAAGCCTAACATTGGTGCACTGATGACAAAAGGAGTAATTCAGTCTGAAAATAAAAAATTACCACTGCTAAGTTTACCATCACCACAACAAGTCCAGGATCATAACGCTGTAAAAAAGAAACACCATTTGTTAGGCAGAAACCATTAGGGGCAGAAAATAGGCCCTTTGGCAGGGAGGATGGGTTAAAAAAAATAACAGGAGGCTTCTTGCTCACCCCTCCACCCCATGACCGTGCTCTGCCCTGCGGAACCAGGGAGCCATCAGAGCAGCTCTGACTCCTTTTGGGTGTTGGGAGAGCTCCTGGTGACGGCCCCGCTCCAAGGAGACACTGAGGCACACGTAACCAGGCAATTTAAAAAGGAAACAAATCAGGATTTTAAGGAAATACAAATTCTGGGCCAAAAGGAGCTCTGCTTGAAGCTAAGAGAATATTCCATGCGAAAAGCGATGCCTTTGTTTTAAACTGAACCATCACTTCATTATGAATGGAACACCCTGTGTGACATCCAGGTGACAAGTGGCACGTCCGGGCACATAGCACAGCTATGGCAGCAGTGCCAACCCCACGTGGATGCCCCTGGAGCCAGCTGGGGCAGCAGGACACACTGCTGGCCACTGGGGTGGCCTCGCTCCATGTCCAAGGAGAGCCATGACGGTGAAGGGACAGGGACAGGCTCAGGGCCACCCCTCGCCCACTGGCTGCCAGGTGGGAACATAGGGAGCAGCCAAAGGGGAAAATGGGATTCTGCAAGTTAAGCTCATTACTTCTCCTTTGAAGGAACCTCCTTGAGGAAAGTTTATCCTACTGCTGGCCATGACAACGGGATCTTTCCTAGCAGGTAAACCTGGCTCAGACGTCAGGAGCCTCCCAGGTCTGGGGTCCCTGCTGAGCCTTTCCTGAACACCGGAATGCTTTGAAGGGAACACAAGCTTCCAAGGCCCATAATTCCCACACTTGCTGCCACTCAGCAGGGCTGCAAGCAGTGCAACACGGACAGCTAATTCCCAGGGTAAATCCTGCTGCGTCCCTGTCCCAGCCCCCTGCACCCCACAACATTGATCTTCTTTTTGAGGCAGGTCACAAACTCCTTCATGGACTGGTCACTGCATAGGCTGCAGACCCCAAAGCAGAGAGGGTTATTGCATCAAACACTTCCACACACAGGGAAACACTCATGGGGAAGACAGAGCAGGAAGCTCCAGCGGGATGGGAAAAATAATCAGCTCACACAAGAGTCACACCTTAGAAAACCCGATCTCAAAGTGAATTAGGTTAGTAATGATGCCCTGCACTCAGAAATGAAATGAGATTCCCAAACTGACTGGCTGTACTTGTTTTGCTTTCCCCAAGAAATGGGAGAGCTTCTTTCTCCCAGCTTGTGAAAAATTGCTCAGCCCCAAACAAAGCCTGACAGCTGCCCCCTTCCCAGAGCCCTGCAGTGGCAGGGAGCAGGCAGGTAGTGCAGCACGTGGCCAGGCAGGCTTCTCCAAATTCCCTCCTTTTTAATTGCATGAAGTTATTGGATACGAGTAAATACTTCCCCCCGCCCAGTGCTATAAATTAATAAATCTTGGCAAAATTTATCCTAAGGCTTCAGGGCTTTGGTATCAGACACAGGTCATGCTGCACACGGAGGACTGTGGCTTCAGGGCCATGCTCTGGCTCTGGCCACGGCATGGATGCTGCTCTGCCCTTTGGAATGGGAATATCCCAGCTGGAGCTGCCATCTGAGCCCACCTGGAAACGCCAGCATTGGCAACACCAGCCCATGTTTTTATCCTGTTTTTAACAAGTCAAAACAGAACCCAGTTTTCATCAGATTTGCAGATTCAGGGGAACTCTTCCCTCCAAAAACAGCATCATGGCAACAGAATCCCAGAATGGTCTGAGTTGAGAGGGAACTTAAAAACCAGTTCCTCTCCCTGCCAGGAGCAGGGACATATTCCACTGTCCCAGGTTGCTCCAAGCCCTGTCCAGCCTGGCCTTGGACACATCCAGGGATCCAGGGACAGCCACAGCTTCTCTGTGCCAGGGCCCTACCACCCTCACAAAGGAGAGTTTCTTCCCAATATCTGATGTAAATTGATCCTTTTTAAAATTTTAAACACCTACTCCTTGTCCTATCCCAACAGGTAAGTTTCTCCATTAAAGAGACACTCAGACAGGATGAAAACAAAATTTACCCCAAAAATTCAATGTTCACATAATTCCATCACATCTCTTTCAGTGTGGCCCTTATGCACAGCGTGTAAGGGCCAGAGAAGGAACACAACATCCGGAATCCTGCTTGTTTTGTTGACATCTTCATAGAAACTCCCCCCAGGTACAAGCTTTGTAGGATGCAATCCTAGAGGACTGATTGATATCTCACTTGTCACCGGAGGAGAATTTCATAAACTCAGCATCTCCAGAGGACACAGACAACAGGATCTGATCTTGTTGGACATGGAGGATTTCTCCTTATTCATTATTTTTATGCGGCAACTGTAACCCCCAGTCAGACACAACCTTGCAGGGGGTTTTAGCTGCTCCTGGAAAGGCATAATCCCTGCTGTGTGCAGGGCAGTTTCATGACCACAGCACTGGGTTTCTCTGGTGGATAAGGGCTGGTTTGCTTAGTCAGTACAAACCCCACTGCAGGCTCTGGAAGGGAAACAGGTGTTTGGAGTCAGCAACCAACACCTGCAGGAATGGATCCACAGGGACAGGGCTCACCTTCAGCTGCACTGTCTGGGAAGGGAGAGATGGGGAAGAGTCCCTGTGCTCTTGATTGAGCTGCATTTTCAAAGATGAGGATTTTGCAGCACTCAACACTCCTGGCACTGTTTCGATACAGCCAGGGGGGGCCGGGCTCTGCTTCCAGGAAACAAGTGACAGGACAAGAGGAAACAGCCTCAAATTGTGCCAGGGAAGATTTAGGTTGGATATTGGGGACATTTCTTCATGGAAAGGGTTGTCCAGCCCAGGCAGAGGCTACCCAGGGCAGTGGTGGAGTCCCTATCCCTGGAGGGATTTAAAAGTTGTGTAGATGTGGCACGTGGGCACAGGGGTTAGTGATGGCCGTGGCAGCGCTGGGCTCCCTAAGAGTCTATAAGGAACCAAGAGCTGTCCTGTTGAAAATTCAGACTCTTTATTCAGTACATCAGAAGGGGAGAGGAGAGAAAATCCACTCATTTTCACTGGTGCACAAACCTGGAGTGCTTCTCACTGGCTAAAAATGACACCATGTTACTAAACCCATTCCAAATGCTGCAAGAAGAAAATAAGCAAACAAGGGCAAGCTTTAATCCTGGTCCCCATTTGGGAATTAGATTTGTGAGCTCATCCTGTTTACGTCAGATTTCTGGAAGGGGTCAAAATAATCAAGAGATTCAAACAAAGGTCCATCATCCTCAGTGGCAAACAAAGTTCCAGAGAGAAGAAAGTGTTTTCCAAGAACACAGAAACTGCACTGTGAATTTAATCCTTACTGAGCAGGGGAGAAATGACGAGAGAAAGTAAAGATGTAAACACCCCAATCACATGGAAAACTTCCAATGGAAGCTCAAAACTTTGCAGACACGCAGACCAAAGGTGACACTTGCAGAAAACCAAGCTGAGGTTTGACACTGAGGCACCAAGCAGAGCTCCTTGAACTTTTGCAGGGGAAGGAACGTCGTGAAGTCTGGATCAAAAAACATTCCTACCCCAAATGCTGGGCAATGGATTAAAGAGCAACACAGAAGGTCCTGGAGCAAGAACACAATTCCTGCTTGATTTGGTACAGAAATTCGAGGTAAGAGTTGCTGTCTGTGTTCATCTTGCTAAGTGGACAGGGCTGAAGGCTCTGGTCTGATTCAGGGCTGCACTGAGGAGTGAGGCAGGTTGTGCATGGCCACAGCCTCTCCCTTCCCCACATTCACCTCTCCCAGTTTAATAAAACTGCTCTCCCATTGCACAAGCACAAGGGGCCAGAAGGCCTCGTTCAGAGCCAGGCAAAGGCTGTCTGGCACAAGGAACACGTGGCACAATAAACCCAGCACAGCGATTTCACATCTCACTGGCTGCACTCCCTCAAGCAACACCAACTCACTACCTGTAATCAAGGGAAGGATCTTGCACCTCCAAAAGCAAACAATGGGGCAACTGCATCCCCCCCAAAGGACACTGAGGCACTGAGCAAACCTCCCTTTTGGTCTGTAGTCTGCTGGGGTTTAACACAGCAATGAAGACGGGTATGATGACAGCAGCCACAGCACCCAGGTTGCTCAAGCCGAGTTCACATGAAGATATCACTCTTAAAACCACTGCAGCGATTTGTGTTGCAAACACAAGCATGGAAACATTCCTCCATGCCAGGGCTGCGGTTCCTGCGAGGACATGTGAAGATATAAGACGATAAGAGAGTGCTCACAGCTATTTCTTGGGTAAGGTTGCCAAACCAACCCATAACTAATGAATAAAGGCACTGTTAAGCATTTTTATCTGCCTCTCCTGTATTTTCTTGTATTTATTACAAAGCTCCGAAACCCAGAAAGAAATCTAACACCCCTCAGCCCTTCAGATGCTCATTGTTCCATGTTCACAGGCCTGACACACATCCACCGTCTGCCTCCAGGAGATCAGAGGAGCCAACAAATGGAAAACACATTAATAGCCCAGCTGAAGCCATTTGGCAAGCGGGTGACAGCACCAGGATTCAAGACCTTGGAATTCAAACCCTGAGCTCATTTCTCCAAGCTGCAGCTGCCAAGTGATCACATTTGTGACTGATCTCAGTTGCTCGAGTGGTCAGAGCTCTGTTTATTGCTCCCCACAGCCAGAGGAACATCCAGCAAAGGCAGTGCCTGCAGCCACCTGGCACCACCTTGGAACGGGGACTTGGATCCGGCTCCATCCCACAGCCAGAGATCATCCCAGGGGCTGCCAGGGAGAGGAGATTTCCTGCCTGAGCCGTGGGATCACGGTTTCACCTGCAGCCCTGAGCAGCTTCCAGCACCTGTCAGACACTTCTGCTCTTCCACCCCGCTCAGCCCTTGGACCACGAGGGAATGTTTTCCCTTTTCTGAACAGATTTAGGGAGGAATGTGCCAAAGAAGAACTGCACCATAGTGATGCTGAGGAGGGGAGTGCTGACTATATTTATCCTCACAGAATTTGCAATTCAGAGCACAAATCCACTTGTGCTTTTTCTTTTAATTGAAAACCATGCAGCAATAGTACAGATTGATGGAGGAACTGAATTTTAGCATTTGCTAAGAAATTTGCTATACCTGATTTTGCTACCTATCTAGATGAAAGGATAAAATAAACCCAAAGCACTTTTTATTAATTGCTGCTCCCCATATCACCAGGATGATTTATACAATCAGTGTGGGGCACACCCTGATCAACAGGAACAGCACTGCCCAGACAGTCTGTGCAGGTTTCTTGCTTTCAGTCTGAGTGGAAGGGAACAAGGATGCAGGAGGAGGTCACAGCTCTGTGTGGCACTGCCAAGAGCTCCCGGGACACAGGCACGGCCCTGCCCTCTCCTCGTGTGTTACATCAGCAGAGCTGCTCCCCAGGGAGATCAAAGCAGCTCTTCCAGAACAGTTACACTGAAACGATGCCAAAACTTGGCTAAAAACATAAGCAAACATGAAGGAAGATAATCCTAAATAGGAAGATGAATCAGGGGACAGAAGGCATTTCTCCAGGACCAAAGGCTACAGGGGAAGTTGCTGCCACTGCAAGGACCTGCCCCAAAAGGGACATCCCTGCTCTAAACAGAACCACCTGCTGCTTCTATTTCCTGAGTACTGGAGATAATCCAAGTCTCAGTACAGACCAGCAGCCACCCACCTTGAAACTCCTTTTGGTTTCACTCTGAGCATTTTCATGACAATAACCAAGTGCTGAATGAGCTGCCTCTGTTCTTGAGGAGCAAACAGACAGGAACTCCAGAGCTGCACTGAGCCCCCACGTTACCTGAGCAGTTTGATTCACAACTGAGACACTGAGAAGAAGCTCTGCCATGACAAATTGTGTGATTTCTGTTGCCTTAGCAAAGTACTACATTGGGATTCACCTCTCAGAGATACCACAAAAGATCTTGGTCTTGGAAATACTGTGGGAATGTGAAGTAAACCAATACTTCAGAACATATCAAATTAATTGTACAGGGCACAGCTTGTGGTGTGGGGGAACTTGTAACTGCTTCTGTACAGGTGGTGGAGACTGTTTTTAAAGGGTCAAGGCTGCAATCAGGCAAGAATGTTCACTTAACAGAGAACTTTAGAGAGGCAAATCTGTGTTGAATAATTACAGTTGTTACCCAGCCTGGCTAAGGATGAGCTGGACCTGTCCACCGGACCTGGTCAATCCCTCCTCAGTGTCCCTCCATATGGCCAGTAAACATCAAACCTTCCTCCTGCTCTCTCCAAACCCTCCCTGCAGAGCTGCCCACCCTCCCCAGGCCCTGCAATGACCCAGGAAACAGCAGGAGAACCCACTCAGTTTCCCCATGTCTAATTAAATGAGATTAAACTACTGGTTTAGTCTTGCAGATATACCTCTAGAGTACTATTACTTCATATTAAACACACAAGTTTAAAAGAAAAAAAAAAAAGACCAAACCCAAAAGTTTTCAGCACAATTATTTTTTTAAACAAGACTTGTCAAAAAAAAAAAAAGACAGGAAATAGGCAAAGAGCTTATAAAAATGTTTTCAAATGTACGATTCAAATTATCCCACTCCTGCACGTCAGTCTCCTGGCTTTTCATAATACTACTTTAACTTAATGGGAAATACGCACTCCAAGAGAAATCATTAGAGTGTGGTTGAATTCAGATTTCCCTCAGCCCTCTCATTCCCCTCCTGACTTACGTAACTCCTGATTTATTCACAATCCTTGGGCTCATTTAGCAGCTCAGGACTTCACACGAAGGTCAGGCAATGTTTTTAACCAATCTTTTGCTAGTTTTGTTTTTTCAGGAGACCACAAAATTCTGGATTATCAACTACAGCTGTTCCCCCAAAGATAAAACAGGCTACAGTCACCATTTTCTCTCTCATCAGAGCACAACCATCATACATCTCTATGGAAAAGTGCCTCCCTAAGCCATCCTTTCCAAATTAAAAAAGCTCCCTGTCAACTAGCAACCCCCTCTCCTGCTTTTTCATATTCACTGGCTGTTTGCAAGCTGAAGCACCATTTCCAAATATAACACAAGTTGTTTGTGGGAAAAAATGATGCAAAACATCAGGGAAAGAGACGAACTGAAGGATGACTCTGCTGAATTCCTTACGAGTGTCTCTGAACCAGGATTCCAGCACCAGTGGGGTCGGAGTTGACAGCCCCTGCCTGATGCTCCACTCAGCACACATCCCAAATTCAGTGAAAGATGCAGATGTTTTGGCCAGAACACAGCTGCCCTGGTGTGTCACTCAGGGCATGGCCTGAGGGCTTCCTTACCCAAGGGCTCAGCTCTTCTGGGCAACAAGATTTATACCACAAGGCAGCTGCCCCAGGGGGTTCAAAACACCTCTGCCTCTGGAATTCTCCTGAGAATGAGCCACACTGTACCAAAACAGCAGATTTTTACCAGCAGCAATTGGCAAGTGTGGATTTTAGGCTGCTGCAGCCACCACTCAGAGACAGCTCAGCACTGTCACCACTGGCTCCCATCCACCAGTGGGCAGTCAGGATGAAGGAACCCATCACAGGTACAGTCCTGCAGTGTGAGGTTCTTGTTGAACAACACCACAAAGGCCTGACTACAAGAAAGAAACATTTCTGCCTGGCAAATGTAACAAAGCATCACTTTGGGATTCACAGAACTAAAGAGGGAGCCCCAGCTCAGATGAACATCTAGAATTTCAAAGGGACATCACAAAACTCAGCACACTGAACTCATCCACTTCCTTCTGAGTTAAAGTGCACAGAAAGCAGATGAATGCAGTATCAGTTCCATACATGTAGCCCAAACTTTTTGAGGGTTTGATGTAAGGACCTTCTGCAGGAGGTCAGACACCACACCCACAGCTCCAGGCTGCTTGAAGGGGCTCTGTTTCTGCTGCACCTCCTCACCACAGGCTGTGTAAGATTTTAGGCTCAAGCACAGTGTGAAGCAAGAAGAGTTTAACAGGAGCACACCTACATCTCTTTAGAAACCTCTCCTGGTTTTTCCTGAACAAGGGAGTATGGAAGAGGGGAAGAACTTCTGCTCTGCTCCTCCCTTCTCACTGCACATCAAATGACTTCCCTCTCCAAACTCCTAGAATAAGATTAAAATTGGAAGCAAGTGTTTCCTTCCTGACATTTTATATTTGGATTTTTGGGCCAATCTAAGATTCATGCAGAAAGGTCACTGGATAATGAATTAAACATTCCCAACACAATCATCACCAATGCCACAGGCAACAGGCACAGGCTCTGGCTGCTGAGAACCCTGAGGAGAAAAGCTGCAGCAGCAGCAGCATCCCTTCCACACCCTCTGCCTGCCCAGACCTCAGGAGAAGTTGGCTGCCAGGTGGACAGGGCACTTTTCCCTTCCAACAGGGCTGAAATTCCTGCACACGCTCCAAAGCCTACATTAGGAAGGTTCCAGCACTGAACTGGGTTAAACTGTGTGGGTTATTTTTACTCCTGTGTTTCTGTGACCATGCAGGAGGCACAGGAAACCCTCACAGCCCAAATCCATGATTTGCCTGTAGCTTCCACACAGTCCCAACCACCAGAGCTCCAGTAATTCGTGAGAGACCCGGAACAGCTCCAGCGCAGCGAGAGGCACAGTGGGAACATCTAAATCTGGACAAGTCTCAAAGGGCAAATTCCTGCTCAGCCCATGGGACATGGTGACAGCACCACACCCTGCCCCAACTCCTATAATCAGTCCCATAATCCATGTTCACTCCATCACATCAGAGCCTGCAGCACCCCGGGCCCTTGGACTGTACCTTGGGATCCACCCAGGGCCAGGACATAGCTTTTCCTTCTTTCAAGTCTCTGTGCTCCCACACTGGTGACACACAGAGCAATACAGGGCACCCAAAAGAGGGAACACACTAAGTTCCACCCATGATGTACATACCACATGCCACAGGAAAGGCCCAGAGGTAACAACTGCAACCCCAGCCTGAGGTCTAGCCCCAGCAGACATGAGAGGACTGGAGAGTGCCATGCATTAACCAGAGAACTCCAATGAAACCGTGTTAGAGGAAGCCAGAAGTATTAACCAGAGAGGTTAGAGAGCCTCAGTCCGAGGGATTAATAGCCATTCCCAGAGTATGGAGAACTCGTTACCTCTGCACCGTCCTCCACAGCACAGACACCCCCATCTCTAACGGGCTCACTCATGGAAGATGGATTACAAGCTCCCAGGTCTTCAGACTATGGGCATGGGAACACGAGGGAGTTATTCTGTGGGGCTCAGGGCACACGTGAGCTTCAAACACTTCCACAGGTTTCTACAGAAATGGGGTTTAGTGTCACAGGAAGAATTTAGGATCAAGACAGCAAGGGGACCAGGTGTGCTGGTTCAACTAGCACTTTGGTGTCCCAGTGAGATTTGCTAAATCCCTGACAAACTGCTGGGAACAGAAATAAGTCCAACTCGTGACAGTCCTGGGGAGAAACCAGGAGAGAGCCTCTCCCATCCAGAGAACCTCTGCCACCACTCTCCATCTTCAGCGGGCCCTTTACTGGCCTTCTAATGGCTTCTGACCCCTGTGAGCACTGACAGATCATGGCAACTACCCAAAATCTTTAATTTTTTTAATACCAAAGCACCAGCACAGTTTGAAGCTGCACCATTCCCTGTCAGTGGGGAGGAAGTGAATCCTCCTCCCTCCACGTTGACTCTCACACGTCCACCACACGCACACCTCTAACCTGTGCCAGCAAGTGAGGCAGCAGCTTCCACTTGCACACTGCCAAATCTGAAACTCAACAGTGCATTCATTTGGATCTATTAATAATGGAAAGAAAATCTAATCTAGGAACAAAAAGCAGAAATAATTTCGTTAAAGACCAAGGCTGGAGTTGAAGGTTTCAGACACAAGGGACTGGACTTACCCTGCAGTGACTTTCCCAATCCCTGGCCCAGCTTCCACCCATGTTTCTGGAGTAAGCGGTGTCCAATATTATCCTGACAGACAGAACAGAGAAAACAAACCAAAAATATTCCAATAATATATTCTTCCCTTCCCACTGACATTTAAACATGTGATGAGCAAGAGATTTTTCTACATATATATGCATGCAAAAAAATGCTACTGAAAAGGCAATATATGCCCAATAAAGGGAAAGACAAATGTCAAAAATTGCTGGCTAGAATTTTTCCAGGGGGATGGGTATTGGGGACGGTCACTTTCTGATGGTGTGCTGGGCAACTTTTGTGCATCACGTTTAAAAGAAATAAAAAAGTAATAAAAATAAAAAGCAATGTGGGAGAAAATAAAGTGTACCAATAAAAATTGACAGTAAAAAGCATAAAATCAAGCTATTTATACAATCATATCCATCACCTAGACAGCACCACTTAAGATTTTTTTTGTAAAGAAAATCTACAATGTGTTTAGTCATTCTGTTTGTGTGTCAGGCTTTTATAATACTGAGTAAGTTGTAAGTGCAAGACTGCCCCACCACTAGAAACCAAAACACAATCAGAGCAAAATCCAGGCTAGACTTGATTGGGTTTTTTTTATATATGTATATATATATATATAAACTAGCATGCAGCCAATATTAAACTGAAAAAACAGTGAGGTTAGTAAAACAAAAAATAAAATAAAATTAATTAAATAAAATGAGCTCAAGCACAGACTGGGTGATGCATTTCACATGTAAACTAACAAAAATACTAAGATGTTAGAATGAAACAGGCCTAGCAATAAGTTAACAGCAAGGAACCATTAGTGCATGTAGGGGAAACAATAAGCATAATGTCTCATCTTCCTAAAAAAAAAACTATTTTAGAATAAGTGGAAAAGTACTGACGCAGCAATTAAGTGTCAGCTTTTGGCAATGGGGCTGAGCAGGGCTCAGTGGGGAAATTGTTGTGTTTTCTGCAGGGTTTCTGCCCCCAGACAAAGAGCAGAGCACTCACAGCACCCTCGAACCATCTCAATCTGCCAGCTCGCCCTCAGTGACCAGTTCACCCAGTCACAAGCAGTGACCAGCTCCTCAAAGAAGGACTCTTGGCTGGGACCATGTTCACCTTCTAATCACAAAAAATAAAAATCAAAATCAGATATGAACTTGTTGATTATTAATTATCATCAGGCAAACCACAACCTGAGGTATCACAGAAATATCCTGAATTATAACGGGACGTGACTCCAGAACACTAAGTGGTACATGGAATCCTAAAAAATAATTATATCTATATGCTGAAGGTTTCTTTAATTAAATAATGAAGTCATACACAGAAACCACAGTAGGTTTTGTCACTCCACAGTGAAGAAAATGACCACAGGGTTTGCACAACTTTGGTGAATCAGCTTGAAAGGCACAACCTTCCCAAAGATATTGGCTGCATGGATACATTTTTCCTCAAAAAGATGTTATCAAGTACACATTTTGGATTTTTTTTCTGATATCCTAGTAAAGTAAGACATTTTGTATTCCTGTATTTCCCAAGGAATAATGTACATTTTTCCCACACTACTGGCTCTGACCCAGGACATAATTAGGGCTACCTGGGAAAAAAAAATTAAACCAAGAGAAAACCAAGGAAACTTCTGGAGACAACAGGTTAAATGAAAAAAAAAAAAAAAAAAAAAAGAAGAAGAAAGAAAAAAGGAAAAATAGACAAGGATCCATCCCCACCACAAGCACCATGAAGAGGGCTGTCTGTTGGGAAGAAAGGAAAACTTACCTGCAGGGACACCTGGTCAGGCCAACCCCAACGGCCACAGAGTGCCCCATCCTGGCAGAGAGGGGCTGGAGCCTGGGATATGTGTGGGATAAGGCACTAATTGTCCTACCCTGACAAAGGATCATTGAATCTAAAAGCCGGTGCTGACAAAAATGGCTGCGTTTTCCAAAAAGAAAAAACAAAAAAAAAAGGAAAAAATCCAAAGGACAAGGAGTACTTTGCAGTCTTGGCCAAGTGGAGATGAGACATTGTGCTGACTGTGTGTGTTATGAATGCACTAAAATAAAGACAGATGAAGCAGAACGCTATTCCAAAAGCAGTGCAAGTGGAGTGAAAGCATTTCCATACGAACCTGGCTTTAAAAACTGGGCTGTCAAAAGAACAGTTAAATGTAACACAAAGTAAGAAACTGTCCAATCACTAATGGTAGTTTTTTTCTTTTGCTTTGTTTTCAATTCACTGCTTGCAAGTAATGTATTTATTAAAGAAGAGTGAAAGCATAAAATAAATTCAACAAGTCAAGACCAGCTGGGAGATTCAAGAGCGGTGTGTTGTGACTGACACAGTGAAGGGGGAAACAAATGTTAAAGGGAAAAAGAAAAATTTAGAAAGGTTATACACATTAGCACCACTTTTACAGACCCACTCAAGAGGATGGTCCCGAGTTGTTTGACATAAATTGGAATTATGCCTGAACATTGCCCTGTGTCAGTTCCCAGGAAGGGGTTGTCTCCCCACCCCAATCTTTTCCATTTGTTTATTTATGCAGTGGAATTACTCCCTAATTTTAGATCCTACTCAATTGAAATGGAGCAGCTTCCGCTGCAATGAATAAGGAAAACAACTTTAATAATGTACAATTAACATGTGAGTTAGGACATGGCCATCACTTTGCTCCTTTCTGGTCATGTTCAGCTCCTCTCTCCTTTTCCAATGGCTATCCCAGACCTCTGATGGAGGCAGACTGACAGAACTGCTCTTCAGTGCAAATGCTGCCCTAAAAATTAAATTATGGAAGGCCAGGCTTGGTTGCCATGTGAGAGCCTGTCTGAAGAGCCTGGGGAGTAGCCAGGGATATTGGGACCAAAACATGACATGGGACAGCAAATACTCCAACAGCTGACAGCTCTTTTTTAATTGCTTTTTTCAGTGAAAGTTCTGTAAAGTACTGCTACTTTCACACAGAAAAGATGGGGGTTTTCACAGCAAGCTTCCTGTCCATGTCAAGAGCTGTCATTCCTTTTGAACAGACTCTCTTCACACTGCAGCAGTTTTCCTACAGAAGAGCTGCAGGGATGCACAGAAACACCACAGCCCTAGGAGGACACCCCTCATTTCTCAGCAGAGAACTGGCTCGAGTCTCCTCACTTTCTTCCTATGCCATTTGCGAACTCCTTGTGTTACAGCCACAATAAAAATTATTGAGGCAGCCAAAATAGGTCTCCCAATAGGTGTTTGGGTGAGCAAGGGAGCTCTCCTGGACCCTGTGGGCACAGGCTGTGGGATGCTCTGTGCAGGGAGAATGGCTTGGCAGCTCTGGGTGGAACAATCCCAGCTCTGGAGCTGGGCAGTCCTGATGGAGAGCTCTGCTTTAATGACAAAGCATCATTTTTCCAAAGGTGTAGGAAATGCAAGGGCTTGGGACCCCTAAACCTTTAAAGAGCTGGGTGAGCTGCTCTGGAAAAACCTCATCCGAAGTGACCTGGCTCCACCAGTTCAACCTGGACTCCCCAGTTCCTCATCCTGTGCCCTGACAAGATGCCCTTGGTTGCTTTCCATGGGGATCAGGGATTCCTGAGCAGGATATCCCCAGCACAAATTTCTGAAAAAGGCCCTGGCCAATAAAAAAAAAAAATTGCTTACAGTTAGAAGATGGCTAGAAGCCCAAGGTTTTGATGATGCCTCTAGGACATAATCCACACCACCAGTTTTGCCTAGCACAGGTTTTCCATGAGATCCCCATGATCCCATTGCTCATCCCGTCACGGGCAGGAACCATTCCTCTCTTGAGTGGATTGTAAGCTGTGCTGACTGTGTATGGAGGAATCTATAAGCAAGGATTGGATGCTACTGGGTGAACCCATGCAAACAAGAGGTTGAAAAGATTCCCAAAACAAAACCTAGAGCTCACTACAGATGACACAATGAAGACCAGAGAGAAAAGCCAAATAGTAATGCTACACCATTCAGCTTCCAGAAGCACATTATTTATAGCGCTGTCCACATATGGCTGCTGCTAAATGTCAAATCAGCAGCCTCATCAAATGACACTTTGGAACTAGTGGAGTCCACAGATCCGTACAGATTTCCAGTGCGACAACCCCGGCTCCGGCTCGGCCAGGCTGCGACAGCCCCTGGTGTCAAAGCACCACCGACTGCAGCCTGACACGGGGGCGCTCAAGGAGCTCCTCGTGGCACCGAGCAGCATTAGAGAGAGGGGGAAAGGACATTTGTTAGTTATGATGAGGACAAACTAACAAGCTCCAGGATAAGTGAGTGATTCCCAGTCTGGCCTCCAACCTGCAGCGGTGACGGCGTGGGTCGACCCCTGACACTGCCTGCACGGGGCCAGGGCTGCTCCTGGGGGCTCTAAGGGTCTATCGCTGTCTCCTACTCCATCTGCACTGCTGGGATGAGGAAAACCAGGAATTCACAGCAAAGAGACTCAATAAACAGGTAGAGATAAGGAATTAATGTGAAGAAAATCTGGATTCTATTAAAGCTGCAATAGTTTGTGACTTCCCGTTCGAGTACCTGAACTCAGTGCACTCAAAATGCCCCAAAACAAATGCATGCAGCTTCTTGAATTTAAAAAAAAGGGTGAAGTGCTCTGATTTTTCAAGGACACCAGACACCAGTGATTGCACTGACATGAACAGCCAGTCTAAGTGCAGCATCTTTCAAAGCGCAACAAGAAAATGTTACTTATGGGGGGGAAAAAATAACAGGATTTGCAGCTCTGAAGAGTCCATTGATAGAAATATTTTCTTCAATTTAGTAATGGAAAACAGCTGGCACTCGTTCAGGCCACGTCCATCCCTAGCTCCTGGCAGCTCTGTTTTCCATAAATGTACTCTGGTTAGACTCGCATGTTTCAGTCCAGACATCTTTGGCCTAAACAAGCTGCACACAGCAGGATTTCCACAGGAACAACACCACCAGTAGGCTAATTGAGGACACGTTTCAACATTGTAATGATCTGTAGACTCCCAAACCTATTTTTCCAGCCACCTTTGAGTTGCATGCTGTAGCAGTACAGTCAGCACCTCTCAACAGATAATGCTGCAGAGATGGATGTCACTCACATCAGCAGGGACTGTCACAGGGACGTGGCACAGGAAACCCTCCCCCCATCTCCAAACACCTGCAGGCTTTGGAGCACCTTCGTATCACTAAGATGTGGGAAGCTGCAAGGAGCACAGTAAAGAGAATAGACTTAATCTACTCTTCATTCTGAAGAATGACATTTTAACTGGGAAGCGCTTTGATCTGCCACGGTTATAAACACAGGATGTTCATCATCCAAACTGCTTCCATACCACGAAGCTCAGGCTCACTCTTGACTTTGAGCAGATTCCATGGAAAAGGCCAGTTGGATTGCTAACAGAGAACTGGTTAAGGATTAAACCCCAATTTGTTAATACTGAAAATACTTAGATGTGTGGTAGTTCTAAAATACAGATTTACCTTTTCTCCTTCCCTCTCAATTTTGGTTCTGGGTGAGCAAACAGCATATAATAGAAGGAAAAAAAAAGCCAAAAAAGCAGAATGAACACTCCTTTCCTGGTGAAATACCTTGCAGGAGATGTGCCCCACTGAATTCTGCAAGGAAACTGTTCCTTCTGTTAATGTGTGTAATTTGCCAATTCAAAGAGCACATTGATCATTAATAGTATGGAAGAAAAATCACTTCCACAGGTGTCAGGAAACTCAATGAAGTAATTCCTGCTTCCCAGATGGAGAATTTAAGAATCAACAAAGTATTTTACAGAGACCATGCGAAACCTCAAAAGTGACCAGTTTGTTTCTGACTGCAGTTCCTGACACTGTGCTTGTTCAGAGGCCAAAATCCCACCCTGTGCAGCAGTCACAGTTTTGACATCCTGGGATGGGCACTGGCCCAGCTGCCCTGCGAAGTGGTGGAGTCTCCATCCCTGGAAGGGTTCAAAGGCTGTGGGGATGTGGCATTTGGGGACATGGGTGAGGGGTGGCCTTGGCAGTGCTGGGGGAATGGTTGGACTCAATGAGCTTAGACGGCTTTTCCAACCTTAATGATTCTGTGATTCTCTTCTTTCAGACAAATGAAGAGTGGAACAAACTTTGTTTTAAAAAACAATTGGAGATTCGAACTCTCTCCTCCCAAAATAAGCCACTCTCTTGTCCTCTTCATCCAACTGTTTTCTTTTACCAAGGAGTTGCAAAGATTAAAAATGTCCTGACATTTGGATGGTGAGAGATATATATGCATAAAATATTAAAGCCATAATTTAACTTGTTTTTTTCTGCTGCAGTTCAGCATTAATCAAACTGCACAAAGCATTACTCCTGTGGATGATGAGAGCTGTACAGTGAGTCCATGTTGGCCCAGGGTACCTGCTCATGCTTTACACACTTCCATAGGCATCATTCCCTCTGGAACACCAGAGATGTAAAATCTGTGACCTCTTCTACTCCTCTGCCTGGGAAAGCACTTTTGGAAATCAGGTAACCAGTCTAGTCTGTAAGCAGCATTTGAATTATTTTGAAATGCTAATTTCCAGTGTGGCCCAGAGTAGGCTACCAACACGTACTTCCCATTGTATTTCCATCCAGCTCGGCATTTTAATTCAAATCCCCGCGTCCCAAGACAAGACTGAAGTATTCAGGAGAACAGTGAATACCAATTCCCATCTCTGCAGCATTATCTCATGCGTCATCAATTACTGCCATGCCTAAATCTAGCATCATGCCAGCACATTAAGACAGTAGGTACTATATGCAGTGTTCACTGGACCAGAAGAACAGAAATAAGAAAGGGGAAAGGAAACCCTAGAGAAGAAATTAAAAAAGGCAGACCGTGCAATACAAACCAGATCATGGCTGCTTAGCTAATATGGGCCAACTGCTGCGGAAGAAAAACGTCGAACACCCCAAGTTGTGTAAATTTTTGGTAAACATCTAACACGCACACAAACACACACAACACCAACCTACACACCAACAAAAATATATAGCGGGCTTTGGCTAACACTGCTTCTTCTAGGGGCTGACTAATGTGGAGAACTTTTAACAGAACTTGACTTAATAGGGAAAAGAAACACTTGACATGTACTTTCTTACAAAAATTCTAGCTAGACTTAATCAGAACACCACCAAGTGCCTCTTGATTATTCACTACAAGTTTTCTTGTTTCTGAAGGAAACTGAAAATGAAAACTTAGCTAAAGCTAAATGCCAAATATGGGTCTAGTTTAGGCTGAACAAACTGTTGTCTAAAACCAGCAGAAGGTGCTTTGCAAAGAGAAAAAATAAAAAGCTCCAAAAAGCTTAAAAAGTTAAAACTAACCAAAACCTACTTTTTCCCCATTTTACAGCAGGAGTCTCCACAGCTAACTCAAGGTAAAGCAACTTCAGAGAGAGGCTCAGAGCAGCTTCAGCACTGTGGGGAAGGACTGCTGGACTAACACTCATCTCTCTCTATACTGCCAGGTGTCATTCTGACACTTTAAACACACCAGTAGTATTCAAAAAATATAAACTAAAAAAGGATCAAAATATATTTTACTATACTACTTCAGGTAGATATTTTACTATACTACTTCAGGTTCAGATATAAATTAAACTGATTCTTCAAAGAAAAGTATAAAAACTTAAAATAAATATCTATGAATGAATGTATTATTTTAAATAACTCCTGAAATATCGTGTTGAACTCAAATTTCAAGTTTTACTTTTAGGACTACTTCAAAATTAAATCCCAGGCCCACTTAAGGTCAGCATGCAGTTTTTACCACCAGTTACCCCTCACTGACAACAAGGTGCCCACTGCTATCAGGTTTGACTGCATTCACATCAAGTACCATCCGAGCACAGCCTAATTGCAGGGGAACGATGCTGATAAGGGGGGGCCTTACCGATTCGATGGGCTTGTCTAGAGATGCCTGCTCTATCTCCAGGTGCCCCTCCTCATACTGATCAAAGTGATTGCCCTGCAAGAGAAAGCAAAGATCAGCTCCACAGCACAGCACATGCTTCCAGCAGTTCAGTGTCCAGACAGCTTTGGTTACAGTGTTATGTTTTATACAATTTTGCTAACAAATGAACTTATTAAATACAGGCTCAATTCAGTGTATCAGCTACAAGGACAAAAAACCTCTAAAAACTAAATCAATTTGATGACAATCATAAACTACTAAAGCTGGCAAAACCCCAAACTTTTACAATAACAATACTTCAGGATTTTTTTCTTTAGAAAGTCTGTAAAAACACTGAGCATAAGCACCAGTGCCAGCACAGAAACTACACATGACAAGGAGCAGAGGGAATGGATGTCCCCACCACTAGAAGGCTTTCCCTGCACCAGGAATTTGCCTGAGGGATACATGTGATTTCACACACCTTAAACCAACAAAACCCCATAGTGGTACCAAAGGAAACCTGTTCCTGTGCCCACAGTGTTTGTCTGTGGTGTGGAGCACCCCTTCCAAAAAACCTGAACAGTGATCTGTCCATGGAAGTGATCCCCCAACACACCACAGAGCCTTTAGTCCTGACCCAAAGCAGCCCTCCTGCCAGCTGACCACCATCTCCCTTGGAAAAATTGCATCTTCCCACATTTTTGGGTGGATACTGAGCATGCAGGTTCCTGAGCTAGGGAGGCAATGGCAATCTCTGTTCTCCAGAACAAGTGCTGGTGCTGGAACACCAGTGAAGGGTCATTTCAGGAAAAACAAACACCTCTGCCGCAGCTCTGCCATAATTTTAGAGGTTTCTGAAACCTCAAATTCCTGACATTGCAAACATGGTGAACCATTTTTGGCAGTTCAGTAGGTCCATGATGCAGCACATCCACCTTCACTAGCACAGACCTGGAAAGGAAACACTCGGACTTTCCAGCTGCAAACTCAGAAGCAAAAGAGGTGAGATTCCTGCAGCTGGGATGAGCCCAAAAGCCACTGAAGGGGGTGGTTTCAGTGGGCTCTCCAGGCACTGCTCAGTGTCACGGAAACTCCAGGAGGTGCCAAGCCTTGGCTGTCACCTCCCAGGCTCCCTTCAGGCCCCGCAGTGCCACTGGAACCTCTGGCTGTTCTGTGCACACCAAACTCCTGGCAGGTTTTATTTGCATCCCAGCTCCACAATCCCTTGGAGCAGGAACAAGCAGCACTGCTGCCAAGAGAAACATGTTATCACCCTCCTTCTTCCACTAATACCAACTTTTCCTTCTGCAAGAATTTTAATAGAAGCCAGCACGGGAAAGAGCAAACTGCAACTGTAACAGACTGACGGTTGGAATATTACACGCCAGGCACCAGCCTCCAAAAATCCTCTGGAAGGAGTGAGTGTTCCTATGCAGCAATGCAAATCTGCAAGGGAACATCTTGGCTAAAACCTCGTGCCAAGAGAAGGTGCTTTGATGCTGGTGCCCCAACTCCCAGCCCATGCATCATCTGCAGGCCCTGGTGGTAAATTCACCCTGGCCACGCTCTGCTGCCAGGCATCGTCTTTCCCATGGCCTCTCCAGAGCGAATTTGGGGCTTAATCTGCAGGCAGAAATCCACTCCCACTTTTTTTTTTTCCTTTGGACAGCTTTCAAGGAGGAAGCTGAAGGCAAACTTACTATGCACAAGCAGTCGTTGAGCTGCTTTGGAAAGCTAATAATGCGCAGAGACAGCACAGAGTGGGTGCACAGACTATGTGTGTGAGTAGTCCAGGAGCCCCCGCCAAATCACACCAAAAACCTGCCTCAGTGGCTGGGGACGGCCAGACTCCCAAAAAATAGTGCCCAAGAGAAGCAGAGCAGTCAGGGGTGCACATGCTGCCAACACTGGCAAAACCACATTGCTAAACTTCATCTATTAAAACATTAAACCCACGTAACATTCCGATAACCAACACTTGAAACCCTCTCAGTATGAACCCAGACGCGTCCCTGCGCCTCCTTTCACTCACTGCCTGCAGGTAGCTCAGCACACACCACTAAATTACCTGCAACGGGCTAAATATTCCTGCCCACTCCCCAGCTCCTCTGGTGAGCTGCCAAGGCACTGAAAGCTGTTTTTACCGAAGCAAGGGTCAATCCCAGTTCGAGGGCAGCACGCCTTGCTGCTCTGAGGCTTCACAACTCGCTTTTTTGGTGCTTGAAAAAGCATCTCCTCCCTGGAACTATGCAAAAGGCTGAGCACTCCCTGTGCCACAGCCAGAGAACCAGAGAGCAAATAAAGCCATTATCCCTAAGTTCTGGTGATCCCACCACTACCCACTCCATGTATTTTGGGGTTATTTCATATATTCATATTCTTTGGGGTTTATTATGTACTTGATCTCTACTTGTTCCTGGTCCAAACAGCTGCAATACTGAAACTGGAGCTTCCCAGAGAGGCAGGTGCTGCCTGTCAGCTGGAAGTTCTGGGCATAAAAAGGCCACGGAGCACAGGGAACAGGCCCCGTGGGAATGCTGCCAGCCTCCTCCTGCGTCAGGAAGGTGTTCCAGGCTTGGAAATTCAAGGCTTCAGAATAACAGAGTGTCCAAACAGAGCTGAAATCAATACTCATCACAGAGACTGCTCTTTATTTATCAATATTTAGAATAAATGATAAAGGAAGAATTCTCTTCTGCCATAAAGCAACTCATCCTGGAAAAAGGCAAGCAGACAAACCAATGGTCACTGTTAGGTCAGATTTATTGGGGGTCCAGGCCAGTGATGCCTAATCAGGGAAGAGAAAAATGGTTCTGTGGCTATGACCCCAACAATGCTCCTTGCCATCATGGTGATCCCAGGCATTTTGGAGCTGGAGGTAGCACAGTCCATCCCCTTGCTTCTTCATCCCTGGAACTGGCTAAGGAACAAGCTGGGGGGAATTCCATCTGATTTCCCACTTTTCCAATCCTACAACCTGGTGCATTGAATGGATCTATAAAATATTCCTGTTTTGCTGTACCTTAAGACAATGAATCAGAACACAAAATATTTTAACACTTAAATCCAACAATTAATTAAATCCTAAATGCTGGGTCTGTTTGGAATACATTTCTGGCAAACATGAACCCCAAGCACAGACCATGTTTCAGTACAATTTTGAAGTGTGTCTTCTGCAGACTTGAGGGATGCTCCCCACTTCAAAGGAAACCTTCATGTGAAAAGAAGGATTCAATCCCTTGGATTCAACCCCAATGATACTAGGACATAAAATAACAGATGCATTAAACCCAGCACTATTCAAAACCTATTCCCAAACCTTCTTCCTGTATGACTGTTACATAGATGCAGTAAATTCCCAGCCCTGGGAGCTAATGGCAAAGCTTCTACCTGCTCCTGCAGACAAGGATTTTGGGGCTTGACTGCAGCACCCTCCTCCTCCTCCTCATCCTCTGCCCCTCCATTTTACAGCTGCCTGTATCAGGGTCTCTCACTTCCGCTTTGTGAAACAAGATGTGTTGCATTATCCCTTTCTCACAGACACTTCTCCACCCGCCCTGGAACAGCAGAGCAAGTAAGATGAGAGGCTTTCACTTTAGCAGCACTTATTGCTCTCCCTTTGTGCTGCATCGAGCGCTCTGACACTATAGGTGCTTCCCTATAACCACAATGAAATTCAATATATTTTCCTACTTCATGTGAAGCAAGGACAAGCCTCCAGCATGCAAACACTCCCCATTACGCACCACACACACCACTTGGCGTCCCTGTACATTCATCTCCAGGAGCCAACATGTTTGTGCCCTATAATTTTTGTGTAATATCATCTGAACTTTGGCTCTCTGCCCACTCTGGTTACTCACAGTCACATGTTCTCTGCTCTCTCCACCACTTTCCCATTGTTTGATCTTTGCTCGAAGCTCTTGGCCAAACCTTGTCTTGTTGCCCTCACATACTGAATAATGCATTTGAAAAATCAACCACCAAAAGCTGCCTCCATGCAGGATTTCAACTCTTGTTCTCCTTTCTTTGGACTGTAAATACTTCAGAGCCTTGGTTCAACAGATGTCATTTTGTCCCAGATCATACCCAGTGGAGTCATGGCATTTCCTGGGACAATTCAAGTTAATAGCTCAGGGGAAGAGCATTGCTGCCTCTTTCCTACTTACAAGGTCCCAAGCATTGTGGCAGTGAGACCCAGTCAGCATCATAAAAAAATTTAAGAACTTAATTACGCTTGCATCCCAAAATCCTTAGTGGTAAGAACTGCTGCAAATAAATCACTCAATGCAAGTGAACTTAATTGTTGATTAAAGCCCATTTATCACAGTTTAGTACCACAGAATTCACTCTCTCCTCTACAGGAGGCACCTCTTCAGGAAGGTGGGGTAACACAAAGCATATAGGACACACAGAAATCCCTGGGAGGGGGAAACCTTTAAAAACATCTTCACAATGACAAGCAGAAGAAAAAAGGCTCTTTCCTTCCCTCCCACACTCCAAAGGGTGTATCCAAAACCAGAGCCGGGTCACAAGCACTGCCTGTGCTTCTAAGTCATCTAAAGCACCACGAACACAATGAGGAAACGAGGATGAGTCACTTTAACTGCTTTAGGGCCATTAGACCTCCCTGGATATTAATTACTGGACTGCTCTGTGCAATCCGCCCGAGCACGGAGCATATTAAGATGTCAGCATGCAGAACACATTCCATATAGCGCCCATTCCTGACAGGAATGATGAACATTTCTTTGATGAACAGCCCTAAGTTATTCATGTATTATTTCCAAAGAAAACGTGCAGCCTCCAGCCCCGCAGCTGGGCCGGAGCTGGGGACACGGCACTCCCACGGAGCCGGGAGCAGGACACAAAGGAGCAGGACAATGGAGCCGGGAGAGCAGGGGATCCTTTCAGGACGCCTTCGTTCAGCTGTCCTTGGGCTCCTGCTCCCACAGAGCCCAGTCACACCAGCCTGGTGGTTAATAACAGCAGAGATAAGGTGAGTTGTAAGCCCAACACAAGTCAGATAGCAAGAGCTTAGAATTGGAAAACGCTGCTGCTCCACTGACCACAAGGACAACGCCTTCAGCGCTGTGAATGGAGCAAAATAGGAAAAGATTCTGGCATAAAACCCTGTGGCTGTGCCTGGGAGCATTAAAGTAGGGATGGCTGGGGAGGGAATGGGCCGAATGCAGCTGCTGAGACGTCACAGCAGAAACAATCTATTTATGTCCCTACTGCATTTCAGGACTGGCTCAGGAAGGCACTCAGAAACGCTGCTTGGTGAGACCACGCCAATAACAATCTAAAGAAAGCAATTTTGCAGAAAAGCCTTACTATACTTACTGTTATTATTTCTTAAATGCACTGGAGAAGAGCACAGCATGATCATGACTGCTTAACTGCACTTGAAAAGAGCTCAGTGTGCTCCTTAGATATTCAAAAATTAGTTTTACGCTAGGAGAGTACCAGACGAAGACTCAAAAAATCACATTTATATTGCATTTACCTTAGAAAATGGAATTTTAAAATGCTAAAGCAAATAAGCACCACTTCTGCATATTCTATTTATCCATCAATTCAATCAATAAATCTTAAATTCTAAAAACATTAAGTCAAGCCATAAAATTCAGGGTTGTTAACCACAAGCATCACTTGAAAGCATTTAACCAAGCCCACTGCCCATTCCCAAAAGCCTTGCAGGCATTAGGCTGAGAAGAGCAGCTGAGACACAGGAATATCCAAAAAGAGAAATGAGTGCCCCCAAAAAAGGCCATTTTCTCGTGTGGGTAAAGCCAGGGCAGGCTGCAAGCTGCAGATCCCGGAATGTTTTGCTCCCGCGGCTGGGAAGCACAGCTGACATTTCCTGCAGCCCTCCTGGGATGGGTCAGCACAGATGCAAGGTCTGAGCACAGGGAACTGGAGCGGCATCTGAGCACCAGGGAGCAAATGCCACCTTGCCAAAATCCTCCCTCCCTGCACGCACATGGCACCTCCACAGAGCAGGGGAAAAACCCTCTGATTCCAGAAGCAAATATCCTGTTAAACTTGCCATTTTCTTTTTTAAAGGAGATGGAGCAGTTGCAAAACCTTTAGATGCTAAGACCCTCTCACATCCATCCACTTTTCCCAAAGGTGGCTCCCAGCCACTCTTGCAAACATCCCACATCCAGGACACCTGGGCGAATGCTGCCTGTCCAGCACCAGCACAGTGGCCAAGAGGCTCAGGAATCAGCCTGCAAAGCCCTGATGGAGCACCAGCCTCTTGCTTGACCCAAACACCAGGAATTTCAGCAAACCATCGTCGACACTCATTTTGTATTTAGTTCTCTTTTGACAACCCCTTCCAGCTCGGGCAGCTGTTTCCAGTGCTGGTTTCACTTCTCTGCACATGGCCTGAGGGTGAGACACCCAGCACCTGCAGCTGCAGTGGGACATGTGGGACAGGCAAGATGAAAACCCACGCCAGGCATGGATGAGATACAAGGGGTACAAGTGACAAGGTCTGCCAGTGCTCTGATTTGGGTTTATTTGTGGGGCTCTATCACCAACATCACCACTGACCTCACAGCGAGTTCCAGCCAACAGCAGCGGGGGAAGGAAGGTGTTAAACCCAAATGCAGCTCCCCACGACTGATCGTTGTGTTTATTACATACAATCAAAATGTAACGGGTTTCTAATACCTCTGCAAGTTCCACACCTCCCTACGCAGGCTGACTACAGAGCACAGCAGTAATTCATGCTGCCCTTTGCAGCTCGGCAGGGCCTGATGACTCTATACCATGGAAGGGCTCCAAAACGTAATTGATGCAGACAACCATGTTGATGTTTAGAAATCCATCCAAAGAACTCAAAAACAACTCCAGGAAAATGCAGCTTACAGTGTTTTTTGAATATTTGTTATGCAGCCAGAAAAAACATATTTTTAAGACCAACATGCACCTAGGAGATGGCTCCTTCCAATCCTGGAAACTTTCTTGGGTAATTTTAAAGGCCACATGGCTTCTCAAAGCTATAAAAAGCAATACAAAAGCAACTTTGTATTGGCACCTGAAAAGCCTTTGTTAATGGTTCCCAGAACAAAATCATCCTTTTTCCTGTTGCTCCCTGCAATGTCTGTAAAGACACAAAAAAATCAGATTCTTTCCTAGCAACACAGAGGTGAAGCATTCCCAAACAACACATTCTCACCACCCTCCACACATTAGGAATTGCTTTCCCAGACCTTTCCCTGCAATACAAGTGGGAAGCATGGACACAGCACATCTGCACACCCCCAGAAACAGCTGAATATTTACAGTCAACATCTTGTGAAAGCTGCAGCAAAACCTCATTTTCAGCAGACACACACATCAATTATTCCGAGAGTACTAAACAGGAAAATCCTCTCAAGTCAATACAACAAAAGCAATCACTTGAGACTCGGAGATGAATTTAAATTGGCAAGGTTTGAAAGAAGCACCTTGGAATTGCACGTTGAGAAGCTGATGGCATCTTTTGTTTACCGGACTAGAAATTAGTTTTGATAAAACTCTTCCTGCTAAGTCCAAAAACACTGAAAACCCACTCAGCAGAACACATTTAAGACCAGTCACAGGTCAAGAGGTTTAAACCAGGAAAATGTTCATATAAATACCCATTTAAAGCTGTCCAAATAAAAACATGTTCTACAGTTCCGAGATAAACAGCTTGTACCACACAAGGAGTGGGAGCCAGAGGCAGGTCCCTGCTTTGCATACTTTGGCACCAAATACGAACAATTTCATGTCTTTCAGATTCCTCCTGCCGCACCAACACCAGCTGTGGATCTGTTCCAGCACACAAGGGATGCTCTGCAGTCCTTCAGCAAGCTCTACCCAAGAGCCAGCACTGGCCTCACTCACCCAGTTTTCTCTGTGCCATTTTTAATGTGCCTTGATGCAGAAGCTGCTGCAGCTTCCAGCATCCACATCTTCATGGCTAACCAGGACCTTCAAACAACCACAGAATCATGGACGGGGTTGGGTGGGGAAGGACCTTCAAGATGATCTTTGTTCCATCCCCTGCCATGGGCAGGACACCTTCCACTGTCCCAGGCTGCTCCACCTGGCCGTGGACACTACCAGGGATCCAGGGACAGCCCCAGCTGCTCTGGGCACCCTGTGCCAGGGCCTGCCCACCCTCCCAGGGAACAATTCCTGCCCAATATCCCATCCAGCCCTGCCCTCTGGCACTGGGAAGCCATTCCCTGTGTCCTGTCCCTCCATTCCTGGTCCCAAGCCCCTTTCCAGCTCTCCTGGAGCCTCTTTAAGCCCTGCAAGGGGCTCTGAGGTCTCCCTGGAGCTTCTCCTCTCCAGGTGAGCACCCCCAGCTCTCCCAGCCTGGCTCCAGAGGGGCTCCAGGCCTTGGAGCATCTCCATGGCCTCCTCTGGACTGGCTCCAGCAGCTCCACATCCTTCCTGTGCTGGGCCCCAGGGCTGGAGGCAGCTCTGCAGGTGGGGTCTCACCTGAGCAGGGCAGAATTCCTCCCTTGCCTGCTGCCCACGGTTGGTTCCTAAGCTGCCAGCACGTGTGGCTGAGTCACTGAACTTCTCCCCGGGGCTGCTTCCAATCCACTGTCCCCCAGCCTGGATTTGTGCTTGGAATTGACCTGACCCAGGTGCAGGACCTTGCACTTGCCCTTGCTGAACTTCATGAGGTTCACACAGACCCACCTCTCCAGCCTGTCCAGGTGCCTCTGGATGCCACCACTTCCCTCCAGTGTGTGACAACACCAGACAGTACAAGGCAGAGAGAAACCAGCCTGGTGGGATAGGGTGCTAATCATGTACTATTTAGGGTGTAATCTATTTATCACTACAAACTTCCAAGCTTTCACAATATTATCTGCCTTTTCTTTATTACTATGGTGTCTATCTTTAGATAAAGAATTGTAGCTAAACCAAAATCTCACAGAAAATCTCCCTCAGGGCACGTTAACAGGATTCAAGCTTCATTCAATACTTTTATTGATGACCAGAGGAAACAGAGCACCTGCCAGCTCAGTTTGCAGATCAGGCAGCCCAACAAAGAGTGAGCAACAGTGAGGACATGTTTGTACAGAGCAACCTGACCCATGTAAGAGAGGCTTCAGCTCCCTAACACCACGTCTGCTTTCACAGAGCCCTGGACAAATACAGCCACAGCACAGGACCGCACCCAGCAGGCTGGAAATCCCAGTTAAAACCTCCTCACGCAACACGGTAGCAGAAAGGATAAAAATACAGTCCAAGGGTGTGCAACAAAGGAACAGCAAACACAAAAAAAGCAGTAAATGGATGTTTATCTTGATATGTTATACAGGTAAGAGTCTGCTCTAGGCTCCTCTGAGCAAGTTTTCCAGTCACAAGTGTGGACAATTTAGGATGCAGAAAGGTGTAACAACACAGTAAGAGAATTCAGAGCCATTAAGCCTCTCAAAAGAAGCTAAAATTGAGCAGAAATGCTGTACATGCCTTCACATAAGAGGACACCGCAGTAATGCGTGCTTTGGCATAGCAGACAAGGACTAAGTTAGCTAAAAGCTGAAAATAAAAAAAAATCTAGAAGAAAAATTAAGGGAAATGCAGCTTAAAATGGCTAAACTACCAGAACAACCTACAAAGGAAAATGTGCCCCATCACCGGTTGTTTTCAACGGAGAGATATGGCAGCCAAACACAAACTCCTGGACTCAGAACTGGGTCAAACAATGGGAATTTAAAGCTAAGTGATACCTGGATATTTAAAACCACCATCCTAATATTAACTTCTGGCTTTAAAACCCTGAATGGCCAAAATCTCTAATCAACTGCCCATGGAGCTGCTTGAAGAAAGTAGCAAGAATTACTACAGGTTTAAAACCATGTGGTAGGAGAAAAGCTTTGTCAACTGAGGAAGTGCTGCCCTAGAACTGCAGCAGTGGTTTTTATCAGATGAGCTCCTGAAGCTCCACATTCCCACACAGCAGGTGGCAGGAGCCTGGTTGGAGGGATGGTTTTTCGTCTTACAGGGGGTGACTCAGAAGAAGCTGAGGTAGCTCAGCCATGGCTTGTGGGACTGTAGGATAAAGTGTTTCCTTTCCCAGTCACTGGACCTCATCAATGGAGAACATCGCTGTAGGAGAGAACTGACAACACAGACTGGGGGAAGAAGGTCTATATAAAATTACCTCACCACGTGAATCCCAGAAATCCACACGGAAGTTCAGATCCTCCTGTGATGTTCTAAAACTGGAACCGATACTACTCGATCTACTTTAGAACATTTTTTCACCCAGTCTTCTCTGCCCCTCCTCACTCACACAGGGAGGTTAAAAAAATCAGTCACAGTTCTGCTGTTCCTGCTTTGCTCAACTGAGAGGTCAGAACGTCCTGCCAAGGAGGTAAGAGCAGTATTTGTCCTGTGCTGGGCCCACACCAGAAATATAACCTGAATCGAATGATAAATTAAGATCTCTAAACTATACTAAGAGATCTTTTAAAACCTCAGATTCATCCTTCAGTTAGAAAACATTCCATGGAAAAGGAAAAGGCTGCCTCCTGACTGCTTGCAGTCTCTTGACTCCTGCCAAAGGCAAATTCACACCCCAAGATCTTGGATCAGTTGAAAGCTCAGCGTAACAGATTTTGCAGAGATTCCAATCCTCGTTTCCCCACATTAAGTTTTTCTTTTCCCAATTAGTAAAGGCAGGCAGAGAAAATGACCCTCTTAATCTCTCTGCAGTGCAGAGCGCAGGCATCAGCTCCCTGTGCCACATCGCCCCGAGCAGCTGGGCCTGCTGAAGGACATGAAAATCAAATGCACTTCCCTGAGGCAGCACCTGGGAAGTGAATTGAAGCTGCAGCCACAGCCACACTCATTAAGGATGGATTCTAAACCTCCTCACGGCCGGCCCAGCTGTCCGGTAAAGCGCTGCCTAAGCTGCTTGGGAACAGAACTTATCCCTGACATTCTGCCAATTAAAAAGCATAAAATCCCCCTGCCAGCAGTGCTCAGCTCAAGCTGCTGGAAGCAGCAGGGCCAGAAGCACAGTGATGTGCTGGCTTAGCTCTTCAAATCCTTTGTGGAGGGAAAGAAAAAAGCCACCTATCTTCTTGGAACTACCAGGAATACCCAAGCTGAGGTACACCCTGGCCACATGTCCACCCAGCAGGGAAAACCAGGCACGGTTCTTCCTGCTGGGTGGAAGTGTTATGCCATTGTACAGACTACACAACACCAAAAAACCAAGAGACAGAACAGCCTGTGTTCCGTCTGGCTAATGATGCCAGTAAGTGCAATGTACGTAGGAAGAGGAAATTATTGTACACACAGACACATATGGCTGGTAATATTTCTGCTTCAACAATGAGAAGGAGAAAAATGCAGCAAGAAAACATTTTCTCAACATCTGGGAGTAAGTGGGAGCACCATTGGACTTCAGTGAGAGAGCCATCCATGACGTTTAATTTTTTGAGTTTGCATAGCTGATCTGAAGAATAAAATCATTGCAAATGCAAAAACGGCACTAAAATATATATATTTACTTACTGCAGCAGTTTCATTTGTTCATACAGATTTAATGAAAGCTCCTACAATATTCTGTTAGCACCATTTACAGCTCTTGTTCAGAAATCCTCAAAGTTACCATGGCTCCCATTTGTCTCTGCCAGGGAAGGCCATCAGTCCAGAGGACAGTGGCACAGACAAGTGACAGAGCCTGTGACAGACAAGCTCCCAGTCCTTCACCCAAAGGACTAAGCTTGTCAGGAACCCAAAAATAACCACTCTTGTATGGAAAATGGAAAAAAGTTGGGATTTATTTGGATGAGCCACTCAAGAGTTCACTTGCCACTGCAGAGCCTAGAAAAGAGGCAAGAGAAGGAAGGTCAGGGATATCCTCTTTCTCCTCCACTAATCCATTTCCCTGTCCAAGGCTCCCAAACGAAGCCCTTTGCTGGCCTGGTAAGGGAAAGATCCCCATGACAGGCAGAGCACAGCTCAAGGCCTTTCTCTGGAGCTGCCATCAGGTTCAGCACCTGCAAAATACAGTCAGAACCAGGGGCTTTCTGAGTTTCTCTAAGGTTTCAGAGCTTAAAGCAAAAGGGGAAAGAGGATCTAAGCCTTTAGTGTGGCTTCTAAAGCTACAGAGCACAGCAACAGCACAACAATCCTGTGAGGAAAAACCCAAGGGCTGCCTAATCAGCTCACTGCAGTGATATCCTCCACTGCCATTCCTGCTTCTTTGGCAATTTCAATTTCCAAACCACCCTCAGCTTCGAGGTTCCTTCCCCCGAAACACAGAAAGAAGTTGCAATAAATTCAGTGTATACAATCTTTCCCCTCTCCCTCCACGCCATAACGTTTATCCTTAGGGATATAGATGACTTTCTCATTCTTACACAAGCCACTCTTTTCCACAGGGCTCCCTATAACTCCCTGGGAGGAGCATCACTCCCTCTGGAGCTCTCTTCATGCCCACCACATCACTTTGGCTGCAGCTATGGGAAGATCCCTCACTCCCCCTTATCTCTCCAGTTCTCAGCTGACTTCTCTGCCCAACATCCCTTCTCTCCTCAACACTTTTCCATGCACTTCAGACCATCGAACCCTCTTTCTCAGCTGATTTAGCTCCTTCCTTCCTGATTTTCCTGCAGTGCTGTATGCTTCCATCCCTGTCTCTCCTGATGGCATTGATCTTCCTTCAGTCAGGCACAGGGGAAGGAAGCACAGCTCCCAGCAGCTCTCACCTTTAATGTACTTTTCTCCAGCGTATCAGAAGCTCAGAAACCCAAGGATCACCTCTGCTAACCCTGTGCTGCCAGCTCTCCCTTGCCTACAGTGCTCAACTTGCACTCCTGCCAAACTGATCCTCCCAACCCAGACTCTTTCCAGCTTCTCTCCAGAAAGGCAGCTGATAACAATAATGAGAACTCTGAAATGCTTTTTTTCATCCAGTGACTTTTCCATTAGCCACATCACTAATCCCAAGATACTTGCCTTTCTTCCAAACAGCTAAAAGTGTAGGTTTGACCTATGCTTTTTACTCCTGACCTTTTAATTCTCTCCCTCTCTCCAAACTGTTACACATCCCTTCACTCTGAGATCACCCCAAAACAAAATCCAAAAGATCTCCACAGCCTCCCTCCCCCCACTGCATCCATCCCTGCTCAAGCTGTGTAATTTTAGAGTCTATCTTCCTCTGGCCATACTCCCTGGGACTCACCAGCCTGGCAGGGACACAGGGTCACATCTAGAGTCACACTTGCTCCAAGGACAGAAATTGCACCTGCCAAAGAGCTACAACTGTGTGAAAAGGGAATCCCTAACACCAACAGAAACACTCCTGGTTTTGCTGTATTTGCGCACCAGGATTTTGAAGACAGGCACAGGCAGGTGTATTCTCACCTACAGCCACAGCAGCCCTGCAAATACCCAGCACAGCAAGCCTTTCCTGTATTCCACAGGAATTCCTGTATTCCTCTTGTACCTCAAGCAATCTCTGTCTAAATACAGAGAAGAAAATTCAAAAGTCTTCTCTGAAAGTGACTTCAAACCTTATTTTTCCTTCTTCTTCATCATCTAAAAGCTTTCCTCCATCAATAGACTATGGAAAAACTGTTAAGATTGCCCAGCTGTCAGGGGTAGGTGCACAGACCCTTGAGCTCCCAAAATTCAGCGTGACCTTGTCCCAGTCCCCCTGATGATCTCCTCCACAGCTCACTCTTTTCACCTTCAGTCCTCCGCAAGTCTCAACCAGCTCCAAACTGCTCTTCCCAGGGGACCGATTCCACTTTTCCCTCACAGGACACTTTAACACAAAATAAAATTTCTCCCTTCTCCCTAGCATATTTTCAGGCAGAGAAGAACACAGCAGTGACCCTTCCATAAAAGCCCTACCATTTTATTTTTCACTCTAGTCTATGGGAAAGACAAGGAAAGCCTGATACTTAACACAGAGAAATCCCAATTTAGAACAGTGCCCTTTTTTAAAGTCAAGGGGACACAAGGTTGTGACTTGAGTTATTGTTCCTAGGCACACTCAGCAGCTTCCAAGATCTTGGGATCGGGTAATGGAGCCGAGTTTCCTCCCTGACATCACCACACGTTCCCCCTGCATGCCCAGAGCCACAACACACTAACAGGTTTTGCCACTACAATTAGTTTTCTTGCCATGGGGTTTCCCCATTAAGGGACAGGAACAAGGACATCCAAAGGCAAATGTGGACACGACTGCAGAGCTCACCCGTTCCCTGGGCACAGCCACAGTACCTGACCTGGTTTAGGTTCCCCGTCTCTCCCTTACCAAAGGATTACAAGAAATGTGTTTTCAAGCCCAATATCTGGCTCGCTGCACTTCCTGAAACACAAACTTCAAAGCCAAATCAGATCATTTCAGTGTTAATTATGGCTCATTTTTTTCATTTAAGGAAATGAAGGATGCAAACGAGCCCATGTTTGGGGCTGTGGCAGGAGCCAAACCTCCATTCTCAGAACAGGCAATGCCAACAGTGCACACAATCACGCTGGTATTTATTTTCTTAAGTGTTTCTAACAGAGTTTAATGACAATTTTTGAAGCATGCACCCCTTGAAACACCTAGAAGCAACACAAGTTAGTCACTCCTGGATGTCCTGACTGCTTCCAAGACTGCACCTTAATGCCAGATTAAGCAGAATTACGCAAGCTCCACATTATAAAAACCCTCCCAGGTCTTTGAGTGAAAGGCCCGAGCGAGGAAGAACAGCACCATTTCAACTCCAAGCTCCCGAAACAAGGACCCACAGAACAGCTCATCCACGGCTCTCCTCGAGCAGCGTTATCCTCGCTCCTTTTGTTTTCCTTTCTAACCCCGAGACTCTCTCGGGCTGAAGTCAGAGAACAACATGTCATTGTTCAAGCTTAATGAGTCAACGTTAATTTTCCCATTGTTTATTTAAACCCCCTTTAAAACAGCATCAGTGGCGTTAATTGCGTTGAAATACTGATGTTTTGTTAGGGGGGCGGGTGTGAGATTGAAGAAGCGTTTTCCACAGGGAAGCGGGTCGCTGGCAGATGTTCGGACGGCGCGGTGAGGATCTCGGGGGGAGGTATCCGACCCCTCACGGGGAGGTGGGTGATCCCCTAATGGGGGGTTGGTTCCCTCACCGGGGGGGCGCCCAACCCCTCAAGGGGGTGGTCGGTCCCATCACAGGTGGAGGGCTGATCCCCTCACCGTGCTCCCCCACCGGGTCGGCCCCTCACCGCCGCCGTCGCAACACGCCGCCCGGTGCCCCCCGTCCCTGGGCCGTTCTCCCCTGACGCGGGTCACCTTGACAGCCAGCCCTGGCCCCCCGCACTCCCCTCTGTGCCGCTCCCCGCCACGGCGCAGCGCCGGGCCCGCGCACAAAGCCCCGACGGCGGGTGGAAGGCGATCGAGCCCGGCCTGAGAAGCCGCGGGCGCGCGGGGCGGCGCGAGGGAAGTACCTGGAAGTCCCTGTCCTCGTTGAAGCGGGAGAACCTGTCCGCCATTTCGCGCCGGCCCGACCCGGCCCGGCCCNGCGCCCTCAAGGCTGTGCCGCGACAGGTCACGTCCCGCCGAACCTCACTCCGCGTCTGGCTGCAGAGGGCAATGCGCATGCGCACCCTGGCGACCAATGACAGCGCGAGCAGAGCACGCGCGTGCCTAGCAGCCAATTAGGGCGCGAGTTGCAGCGCAGCGCGGGGCACCCTTTCCCGCCCCCTGTTGCGCGCATGTGTGATGCCGTCACACGGCGAGAGCTCGGCCCGGGGAAAGGAGAGCGCGAGCCCCGCTTCGGCCTTCCCGCCCTCCCAGCTGGAGCCAATGGGAGCTGCTCCAGTCGCTTGAATGATGGTCGTGCGAGCCAATGGGAGCGCGGGCTCGCCACCGCCCCCCGGTGGGCGCCAAGGGTCGTGCCGTCTGCCGGGGTGACGCATGCGCAGAGCTGGCTCGGCGGGGCCCGCGCGGGGGGTGGCTGAGGGCAGCCCGGAGTTCCTCAGCGCTGGGAACGGCCCCGGGGTGACCATGGGCTCACCGGCTCGCCCTGACGGTACCCGCGCCCAGCCCTGAAGTGGTGCCCAGCACAAATCCTGAGGCGGATCGCGGTGCTCAGAGCCAGCCCCGCGGTGCAGCCCAGGGCCCGGCAGAGCCGTGCTTGTGTCCCTGGCTCCTGTCCCAGCGCTCCGGCCGGGCTGTGGGGAGCCCTGAGTGGGAAATGGTGCCCGGCTCGTGCAGCCACAGCCCTGTCCTTCTCTACAGTGACACCGCAGCAGTGTCGTGGGCAGTACCGGGGGGCTGGGGACGGGTGCTAGGTTAGGGGCTGGAGTCTGGGTCTGGTTTTGGGATCGGGGTGGGGTCTAGGGTCTAGATCTGGGTCTGAATTTGGCGGCCAGGGCTGGGGGCTTGGAGATTGGATTTGGGGACCTCGGCTGGGTTTGGGGTCTAGGTCTGGGTCTGGATTTGTGGACTAGGGCTGCATTTGGAGACTAGGTCTGGGATCTGGGTCTAGGTTTGAGATTTGGGTCTGGGTCTGCGGAGGTCTCTGCTCCTCCATCCCCCAGCACAGCTGTCACCAACTGTCCCTGAGCACAGTGCCATGTGTCTCCGGCCCTCCGCCCGCCCTGACAGCAGGAAAAAACGGATCCCATCTGTCTCTCCATTCATTCATTGCTTTCCCTCTCTGCCCGGGCCCTGCTGCCCTCTGCCGCCTGTCGGGGCAGGGTGAGGCAGAGGAGTTCGGTACCGGGGCTGGCTGCAGTGTGTTCTCTGTGCCTCCGTGTGCCACCAGGCCTGTCCCTGTGGGGACACCTGTGCCCTGCGCAGCGAGGCAGCGAGTCCTGAAGCAGCGGTTGTGCTTTCTGCTCCACGGGTTAGCTCTAGATTCGATCTGTTCCTGCAGTGAGCCAGGCTGGCCTGTGCTGCCAGAACTCCTACATGGAACATGTGCCTCTCTCTTGTTAGGAGGGAATGCTGTGCTCAGCCGGCTGCCCCACCACAGCAGCCCCGCGGGAATGCCCCGGGCATTGCCTGGAAATTAAAACCTCCCAGGAAAGGGAAGTTGTGGATGTCCCAAGCCTGGCAGTGCTCAAAGCCAGGTTGGGTAAGGGGGTGGGACTAGATGGTCTTTAAGGTCCATCCTAACCCCTTAACATCCTATCATTCTAAACACGGCTCTCTCCTGGCACCAGCCAGCCCTGTGTGCTGAGAAGGGCTTGGTGCCTGTGAGCAGGGACCTCTGCATTGCAGAGTGGCTGTGAGAGCCTTTGCTGGGCAGAAACAATCTTGAATTTCCTCCTCACTGCACTAAGAAAGTCCTGTTGATGCTCTGCCTGTCAGCTTTGCTCAATGCCCCACAAAAACTCCAGTCAGGTTCTGGTCCCCTCATCCTCCCAAAGCACCCAGCTGGGTCCAGGTGGGCAGGATTGGACCCGGGACCCCTGTCCAGGGAGTGTGGCCATACCCTGTGGAGCAGCCCCATGGGTGACTTGGTCAAATGGACACAAGTGTCCTGCAGCCCAGCCTACCTGTGGGCCCTAGTGGGCACCCTTGGGCCCAATGCAGAGGCTGTGCCCACCACAGGGAGCTCCTGTCCCACCCAGACAGTCACTGGGACACCCACCCTCCCCCTGGACCCCNACCCCCACCCACCATCGGGTGCTGGGCACACAAGACCCGGCGGGGAGATGGGGCTGTGTTAAGCCAGGTGGGATGAACCTGGAACAGAGAGTGTGGGGACCCCTGGGGAGGGTGGCAGCCCCCTTGGCAGGACCCAGCTGTGGTGGTGGCCTTTGCCCCATCTCAACATCCCCCCACCCTGCTGGGTGCACAAAGCTGGTACTCATCATCACCCACGGGTGGGGGGCACCCAGCCCTGCCTGCCTGGGCTTTGGGAACCTGGCACTCCAGGGGTGCTGAGCTCGGAGCAGGGGTGCTCCTGAGGCTGGGTGCCCACAGTGCTGCCCAAGGCCTCTCAGCCCTGCTTGTGTCCCTTGGTGCCATAGGGATGAGTTGGGACAGTCCCTGGGCTTTTCTGCCTGAGGTGCCCGAGGGGCACAGTGTCTCCAGGCCAGGGGATCCCAGCATGGGCAGAGGCCCCTCTCTGCGTCCACCAGGGCCCCTCTTCTCTGGGGGCCCTCTCTGGGCTGTGCTCCCCAGCCCTGCTGCCACAGGAGCAGGAGGGAGGCCAGGAATGAATGCCCCCCCTCACCTGGCATCACCCCATGCCAAGGGCCTGTGCTGCTGGGGACATGGGCTCACCAGGATCTGTGGCTGTTGGGGGACACATCTGCCCCACTCTGGTACCCTCTAGTCTGGAGGAACTGGCACAGGGACAGCTCCGTGTCCCACTGGGCACAGGGACAACTCTGTCCCCATTAGGCATGGGGACAGTTGGAATGACTGTATGACACCACAAAGTGTGACACTTCTGGTTGTGCTGAGCCCACCCCACCCTCCAGGGGGGTTTGGTTGGTGCTGGGGCACTCAGGGGACCCTGAGAGTCACCACGGGCCAGTGGCATGGGCTCACCGGTGTCCCCACACCCAGCCCTGACACAGAAAGGTATAAATAGCAGCTTTGTCACCTCCTGTCACATGCCCAGTGCTGGCAGGCCCCCTGCCCCCAGCCGGGGGCACAGCTGTTCCTGGGAGAGGGAGGCATGGGCAGGGGGGCACCCCATCCCTCCTCTTCCACCACAGGGGCCACCCCATCGACCACGAACAGTTCCTGGGGGGCAGCCAGGGGTCCAGGCTGTTCCTGTGGGGCATCACTGTCGCTGCCCTGGGAACACAGCCCCCAACCCACATGGGGACTGAGCTGAGATGGCTGTACCATGCCCACCCCCACAATATGGGGTCCCTGCGCCCCATGGGGACACATTGCCAGCTCCAGGTGCTTGTCAGGGGACTTACAGGGCATCTCCAACCCCAAAGCAGAGCAAAAGGGGAAACTTGTGCCCATTCCCCCGCCCCCTCCCCGATCCCACGTGCTCCATGGGCAGAAATGGTCACTGCGGTCCCCGGGCGGCTCTAAAAATACCCGAGCCCTGACAGTGACAGCTGCAGCCGGGCCAGGGGGACCCGCAGGGGGGCTGGGGCTGCCAGCCCCGCGTGTCCCCTCTCTGCCGGGACAGCCCTTGGCGCTTTCCACACTCCATTTCGGGGACCCCCGGGCTCCCGCCCCGCTGCCCCCGTGTCCCAGCGGGACGGTGCCGTGGGGCAGCGGCTGTGTGCCCTCCGTACCCACCCCGGCCCCGCGGCCTGGCCGCCGGCACGCGGCCGTCGCGGCACGGTGGCGGTGGCGCTGGCTGTCCCCGGCCTCCCCGAAGCCCCTAATCCATCTCTCGCAGCAGGAGATGCCTAAGCTGCCTTTTCATGCCGGCTCCTCCGCGCGCGGGCTCGCGCGCTCTCAATGCCGGCGCTGGCAGGAGATGTGTCGGACAAGGCGAGGGGATCCCTCCCCCGCCAGCAAGGTCAAGGTGTGCTTAAGCCACTTTCCCCCGCGCCCGCCCCGGTGGGCTCCGTGCCCGGGGTCTCGCCACCCGTGGGGACACCGTGGCATTGGGGTCTTGCCAGCCCGAGGGATCCAGGCAGCCAGACCCATATTGTGGTGGGCGCTCATTCCCCCAGCTCCTGACAGCCACTCTTGGGGTCACCCGCCAGCCCCCCGGTCCCAGCCGGGTCCTTGGCTAAAGCTGTGCCCGCTGCCCACCAGGCTGCCCCCAGGGCTGGGGCACTCCAGGGCTCACCTCACAGGTGCCCCAGGGCTTGGCTCACCCCACACGCACCCCAGGGCTCATCTCTGCCCCCCAGCCCCCCAGGCAGTGCTGCTCACAGACCCCTCCCACCCACGGAGCCACTGGAGACCATCAGACCCGTTTAGACCAGTACAAACCAGGTCTGAGCACTACTGTCCCTAGCCCTCAGGGTAGAGAGCGTGTGTGTGTGTGTGTGTGTGTGTGTGTGTATCTGTGTCTGTGTCTGTGTGTGCACTTGTGTGTGTGTCTGTGTGTGTGCAGTGTGTGTCTGTGTGTGTGTCTGTGTGTGTGTCTGTGTGTGTCTGTGTGTGTGCACTCGTGTGCCCACTCATGCCCACGCATGCAGGGCCCCTGCAGTGCCCATGCCCAGGACCCCGTGTCACTCCTTTTCCCTTGGTGACAGACCCCCATCCTCTGCTGGCACCTCGCGCCCGTCGCCAGCCAGGGCCTTTGTGCCTGGTTTTAATTAGAGGCTCTTAAGTGTGAAACAAAGCCGAGGGCAGGGCTGGGGGGCCCTTCCCTTCCTCTGCTCCTGGGGGATCCCCGGGGTCCCTGTCCTGCCTGGCATCGCCTGCCACAGCCCCTCCATTTCCAACTTCTGTTCTGCCTGTGCCCATCCCTAAGGGACAGGTAGTGCAAACTGCTGCTGCCAGTGCCCCCTCAGAGTACTGCCCTCCAGAGTGGTGCTGGCCACCAGCCCTGAGTGGGGCCATGCATGGGGCCTGTGCCAGCTGTGGTGCTGCCCCCAGTGTCACCCCCAGGGCACCTGTCCCCAGGGAGGAGGCTCAGAAAGAGGCCACCATCCTGTGGCTAGGCTTGGGTGCTGCTGGGGGTCCAAGGGCCCCCATCCCTGGCCATGATGGGTGCAGGGAGGACACCACAACTGTTCTGGTACCTCGTGGTGCTGGAGGAATCCCAGGGAGGGGGGCTGCATGGGCACCATGTCCTGCTCCACCAGGGACCCGGGAGCCACCAGCTTCTTGGAGGTGGTGGTACCCATGGGCCTCCCCCTTGGGTGCTGGGAGCAGAGGACTGGAAACACTGGGTGCCCACCAGCATCCCCCAGTGCTGTACTGGGATGAGGTGAGAGTGGAGCAGTGGGAGGATTGGGCGTCCTGGGTGCCCCCCACCCTGAGCAGCTCTGGGAGGACATGAAGGGGAGCTGAGGGAAAGAGCTGGCTTTAGCCCCATACTCCCATTAAAGCCCAGTCTAGGCAGCACCCACCCTCTCCCACTGGGTGCAATCACTGGTCCTTGTCTTCACAGTGTCCCCTCCACCCAGGACACCAACCCCAGTGCCCCCTGGGAAGCTTTGGGGAGGGGGCAGCACTCTCTGCCACCCCTCATGCCCCTGGCAGAGCCTGGGGATGGGGCTGGGAGCCTGGTGACAGGGACAAGTGGTACCAGTGGGATTCCCTGGCCACCCTGAATGTCCCTGGGAGGGGACACCCCTGAGCAGGCAAGACCCCAGTGGCTGCCTCCTTGGGGTGTCCCCTGACCCCCCCCCAGGACTTCCTTTTAGGGCTGACTGCTCTGGGTTTCGCCCTCCCCAGGAAGCCTTGGCACCCACTCTGAGAGGAACCATGTCCCAGTGTGTCCCTGGAGGCTCTGGAGACGCTTGTCCTCGCCCACCAGCACACAGGAGGACAGGGAGCACGGGGACAGCCTCTGCAACCCCCTCTGGAAGTGAAACCCCCCCATCTCCGGAAAGAAGCCAAAATCCGAAGTGTTTAGGAAGCCAAGATCCACGTGGCTGTGCAGACACCCCTGCGCCCCTCCGTCCCTTGTCCCTGCGGGCCTGGGGGATACGGCGGGGATCACCCAACCGGACCCTGCCGCCACAGGGCCGGGAGGAGCTGCGGCCGGAGCAGCCGCCCCGCGTTCCCACTGCAGCCGGGGAGCGGGAACGGGAACGGGAACGGGAGCGGGCCGGAGGCAGCGCTGGCCGGGCTCCGGGCTCGGCCCCGCCGCCGTGCCAGCCCCTCTCCGCCACCTCCCGCCCGGGACCACCACGCACCCACCGACCCCGGCCGTGGCCGGGCACACGGCGGGGCCCAAAGGCAGCACCCCTGGGTGCCCCATCGGGGACAGCCGGCCCTGGCTCCCATCTCACCCCGCAGCACCCCCGGAGCCTCCGCCAGCCCCGGGAGCGGGGAGAGCCCCCGCCAGCCCCGCGGGGACACCCGGTACGTCCGGGCCGGGGAGGCTGCCGGGGAGGGGGGGCCGGCAGCATCGTGTGTCCCGTCTTTCCCCCCCAGGCTTTGATTTTGGAGACCCCCCGCCCTTCCCCCTCGGCCAGGAGCCGCAATGGTTTCAATTACGCTCTGAAAGGCGGTGGGGCCCCCTCTTTTCACGGCAGCCCGGGTCTCCTGCTCACAACAAAAGCTTAAGTTACAGGAAAGGGAGAGAAAGGGAGGGAGGACGCGGAGGGAGGGAGGGAAGGGGGCTGCCATCAGCCCCCCAGCCCCCCAAAACGGAGCGGACGGACACAGGGGACTGCCCACCACAGCCCCCCCCGGCTGCCCTCACCTTGGGAAGGGCAGCCCCCCGTCCTGGTGCCGAAATTTGGGGTGATCACCCACAGTTTCTTTTCCTGATGAGGGTCTCCAGTCCGTCCCAGTCTCTCCCAGTGTGTCTCAGTCCCTGCAGTGTGTGCTTGCCCCCCGGTGTGTCCTGTGACCCACCCTGTGCTTGACCTCCCTGTGTCCCAACAGTCTCGATGTGTTTTGGATGCCTCCAGCAGATCATGGCTCTCCCTGCTGTGTCCCAGTGTCCCCCACAGTGTGTTCCGGTGCTTCCCCAGCGTGTTCCAGATCCCCTCAGCATGTCCTGGATCCTCCCAGTGTGTCCTGGTTCCCTCCAGGCATAGCCCTGTCCCCCTCTGGCATGTTCAAGACCCACCTCCACAATGTGTCCCAGTCCCTGCCAGTGTGTCCCAGTTTCCCAGGCCTCTCCCACTGCCCTATATTTGGGGACAGAGATTCCCTCACCAAAACCCCAGTTGGGGTGGGAGGTGTGGCTTTGGGGAGGGGTAGGGCAGGGTACAGGATGTTTCCCATCAACCCCCCACTGATTTGGGGACACCCCTCACTGTGCAGTGGACTTGTGGGGGTGCAGCACCCCATGGCCACAGGGTAGTGGCACTGCCTGGTTGACACCTGTGGACAAAGGATTTTGGGGTCCCTGCACCCCTGTTCTGGAGGCCTCAGCAGGGAGCTAATCCTGCCCCACTGCACCCTGAAGTGGGACCTGGGGGCAGTGGGGGACCTCCTGCGGCAAGTCAGGGGGGATGTGGGTCTTAGGCTGGGGGGAGCAGCCCCACAGGTCAATGGTGGGAGTGTTAGGGGACCTGAGGAGTGCAGAGGACACGAGGGGGTCACAGGAGACACAGAGGGGGCAGAGGACATGGAGGGAATGCAGAGGCCACAGCGGGGCTAGGGAACACAGCGGGGGATGCAGGGGACACAGGGGGCAGGGGGTGCAGAGCACTCGGGGGGCACAGGGTACATGGGAGGCGCAGGGGACAGGGGAGGCGCACAGGGCAGAGGTACAGAGGAGTTGTCAGGAGACAGAGGGGAAGCAGGAGACGGGAGTGGACACAGGAGAGCGGGGCACACAGAGCGGGGACTAAGGGGAGATGGG
>VXAC01003395.1:83629-104194 GCA_013399225.1 Rhipidura dahli
GTCGGTGCGGGGCGGAGCGGGAGCCGCGCTCCGGGAGCCCGGCGGCGGGGCCGGTCCCCGGTGCGTGTCCGCGGAGCCGCTCAGAGCAGCCCCGGGGCCGTGCCGGCCGCTCCTCCCCGTCCGGCTGGAATGAACCTGCCGGCCCGGGATCCCCGATCGGCGTGTGCGGGGCCGTGGCGAGGCCGGTACCGGCGGGGGGTCGCGGCTCTTTGGGTCGGGCTGGTTCGCGGCGTGTTCGGGGCGCGGTGTCTGTGCCCGGTCCGGCCGTGCCCGAGGCCGGAGCGCTCCGCCGGCAGCGGTGCTCCCTCCCGCAGCGCTGACATTCCGCCGGTGCTGAATCGCCCTCCCTGCGCTGCTTGCACGGAGCCGGCGGAGCTTTCCCGGGTGCCGTGGCCGAGCTCAGCTCCGCGCTGGAGAAGTTCCCTCGGTGTCCGCTTCTCCTTGTCCCAGCCGGGCACGGGTCCCAGCACGGGCCCCTTCGGGCCGTCCCGGCCGTTCCGTGGTGCCAGGAGGGTGTCGGTGCTCTGAAGGCGTTCCGAGGTGGTGTGGGTACCCCGCATGCTCTGGGGGTCGAGGTTGGGGCGTGCGGCCCTCGAAACTGGTGTGTAAACCAGTAACTCTTGATGTGCTGTGTGGTGACCTCTGCAGGGATGCTGTGACCTGCCGTGTCGGGAGAAGTTTCCGTAGTGTCACTGTTGGACCGTGGAGGTGCTGTCAGGGCTTTTAAGAGTTGTTTGTGCCTCAGTGCTTTGCTGGGTGTTCGGTGTTAGGTGCAGCTCTCAGCGGTTCAGGCTCAGTCAGGACTCAGCTCCTGTTGTGGGTTGGGAGGATCGGGAGTGGCCCAGACAGTGTTGCTGTGATGCTTTTCTCCTTAAGAGCCAAGTTCCCTCGCTTTCGGTATGGAACGACAGGGTCTGAGAGCCACAGTTTCAGTTTCCTAGAGCCGGGATTTTGGTTGTGTTTATGTAGAAGTTGGAGGAGCTTCCTGTGCTGGGGGTGGTGGCCGGTAAGGAAGGGCACTGTGTGGTGGATAACTCCCGTGGAACTGGTGCTGTGCATGCTCGGTTTGTGCTGCTGGCTGTCATTTGTCCCTTTATCTGCCTCGGAGCAGAGTCACCCGCTGGAGCTGAGGGTGATGGCACTGCCTGGCTCAGCCCTGGCAGCGGGTGTGACACCAGAGTCAGGGGGATGTGCCCACCTCACTTTGCTGATGTTGTGCTGCATTTTGTGCGCGGGATCTCAGCTTAATACACAAAACAGCAACATCAGCAGTCCCAGAGTGGAGTATCCAACTCCAGAGATACCATTAAATGTCTCTTACTTGGTCCCGTGGGTCTGGTGTGTTGGGCTGTTTGTAGGTGACACTTGCACAACTGGACAAGCTGAGATCGTTCAGACCTGGAGCTGGAGTGAGCAGTGGGGTCTGTGGTCTGGTAAAGCCTCTGTGGAGCACAGACAAAGCACTGCAAACTTCCCTGCACTGCATTTAAACTTTCCAGACCTCTTGGGACAGGCTGAACTCCCTGGTGCTGTTGGAGCAGGTCCTGCTTTGGGCAGCACTCCAGGAGCTGACCAGCAGTGATGGTCTTCGACCTGAACCAGCACTAAGGGCAACTTTCCTACTCTTTTTTTTCCCAGTGAAACGTGATGTCCAGGAAAACGATGAGGAAGCTGTGCAAGTCAAAGAGCAGAGCATCCTGGAGCTGGGGTCGCTGCTGGCCAAGACTGGGCAGGCAGAAGGTGAGCCTGAAATCAGGAACTGAGGTAACAGGCAGGAGATCCTGTAGCCAATGGATTTAGTCTCCTTACTTAGTGGGATAGCTGGAAAACTTAGTGGGATAACTGCTTTTGGCAGGAGATGTTCTCCCAGAGACAGGACAGAAACTAAAAACCAAATAAAGAACATAAATGTTACTGTGGTGCTGCTTGGCCCAGTGTTCCAAACAGTGCACAGTTCAGTCTGTGGCCCTTTGACACGGGGCTGTTTCAGTATGAGTGATTAAAGTTTTGCTAAGTTTGTTATGTTTTGTTATGTTTGAGGTGAGAAGTGTCTCTTGGTTGGTTTCACGTGGGAAAGTTTGTCCCATGAAGTCCTTTCTCACCAGCAGCTCCTCTTACAATTAATTGATTGATCTGCTGGGCCATTACATCAGCAGCCCCTACCCAGCTCTGCATGGGACAGTCCCTCTATTGTGAGTGTGTGAGGGGACAGGGATGGAGTTGAGTTCTCTCTTCTGTGATGGTTTGGAGTCTGTTCCTGTCTTCTGTTTCCTGGAGAGCTCAAGGCAGCAGTTGGTTGTTTTGCACTCAGCAGTTTGGGGCTGTGCTGTCCCTTTCCTCTGGAGCATTTCAGGACTCGCTGTGCCTGTACCCAGCGTGTTCTGTGCTTGGGCTGCAGCCCTGGGCAGTGGGAAACGTTTGTTTGCGAGTGTGGCACTGGGTGGGGAAAGCACCCAGCAGAAGGTTTCATCCCACTGGAAGCGTTGGGACACCAGGCTTGACTTTGGAGTAGCTCGTGGAAAACTCTGTGAGGGCTCAGCCACAGATCCAGGTCACGGTTTACATCTGTTGTGAAATGTCCCTTGGTGTCCCACTGGTCTTGGGCCATTTCACCACTCTGGCCATGTCACATGTGCTCAGATGAGCATTCCAGACCCTGATCCCTCCATGGATTGCAGTTGGACAGGGCTGAGGACAGTGCCTGACTGGCCCTGAGAGAGTGCTGGAAACCAAGGTGCTGTTCTGTCACCTCACTGAGGTGTCCACCTCTGATTGCTGCTGCGGGCTGCTTTGAGGTCTCTGGGGGAAACACAAACCTTTCCAGCACAGGGCTCAGCTGCTCGTGCAGGACACAGGAAGCTGCTGTGCCCCTTTCCTGGCTGAAGTCAGTGAGCTCAGTGTGGGTGGCTGTGCTGTGCCAGTGCCCTTTGCACCCTGCTGTTTGCTCGGCAGAGATCACCAAACACGGCTGGGCTCTGCAGCTGGGGAGATGTGGGGTGGGGGGAGTAAAAAGGGGAAAATCATCTCCAGAGTGTCTTTGGGTCAGTGTGGATGTGCTGCTGGTGAGCAGAACTGAGGGCAGAGTTCTTGTGGCCTCCTCACCTCTGCAGAGCTTGGAGCAGTGTTGAGTTTAAGCTGGAGTTTGGCATGAGGATAAAGAGCTCCGGGGTTTTCCCAGAGGGTGGTAGTTGATAGATTTATTTTCTTTCAAGGGGAAGGCTGAGAAATTGAAAATAACAGTTAACTCATCAAACCCAGGGCTGTGCAGAGGCAAATGTGGAATGTATTTGTGGTGTATTAAAGGTACCTCTAAACTGCAGAGTGAGTGTGTTCTGGAGGGAAGAAAATGGACTTGGTGCCGTTCAGAAGCTGGGTGGGGGGTGTGTGTAGCTCAGAGGGAGATCAGCAGGATATGCAGGTGTTTTCTGGAGTTGTGGAGGATGAAGGAAAGGGTGCCCTGGCTTAGGGTGATACTGGAGCTGTGGGAAGGGCTCTGTCCTTTCCCCTCCTGCAGCTTTCCAGGTGGGAGTGACCAGTCACTGGATACAGCTGCTCTGAGACCCTGGTGCTGGGCAGACACTGGAGTTTCATCCTGTGGCTTTCATTGCACAGGGTTTGGTTTCAGGCAAGCCTGGGACTCCCTGGACAGGTTTGAGGGGTGGCAGTGCCCAAAGAGGTGGTGGCTGCACTGTCCCTGGAAGTGAATATTGGAAAGGAATTCCCCCTGTGAGGGTGGGCAGCCCTGGCACAGGGTACCCAGAGCAGCTGTGGCTGCCCTTGGATCCCTGGCAGTGCCCCAGGTCAGGCTAGACAGGCCTGGGAGCAGCCTGGGACAGTGGGAGGTGTCCCTGCCAGGGCAGGGGTGGCACTGGGTGGTTTTTCAGGTCCCTCCCAATCCAAACCATTCCATGATTTTGTAAACAAAGCACAGCTTTTGTTTACAAAAATAACAATAATACAGGTGGCCCCCTTCAGTCCTTAATCTTTATCAAGCAGATAAACTCATAGGTTAATTACTTTTCTTTATGACAGTTCCAGATTTTTATAGCATTCGCAGAACTACAGGGTTGGAATAACTTGGAGCAGGAATTTGGGTACGTGGAGTGTTAGCTCGTGGAAGCACTTCCCTGAGGATGAGCTGCAGGCTTCATTTTCCAGAGCTGCTGCTCATCACTCCTGCAGAGCTGTCAATCACAGCCCTTTACCAGGCATTGCATTTACTTTAGAAAAATAAAATCCTAAAAATAGTTGATGGTTACGTTGGTAGGAGAGAGAAATTTCTGTGGGAACTTTGAGCCTGCACGGCTGAATGTGGAGTTTGCAGAACGCACAGCTGGATTGCAGCTGTTGACTTGGGATCTGCTTTCTGGGGAGTTTTGGGGCAGCTCTGGAGCACATCAGGGGGATGATGAACAGTGCAGTGTGTTCCACTGGAGTTTTCCTTCTTTGTTCTGAAGTTCCTGTGGGAAAGAGTGTGGTGGGCACTGATTCCATTGGTCCTGAGGAGCTGCTGGAGCCCAGGGATGCCCAGGAGGAGAGTTCCTGGTGCCTGGTAGTGCCTGAGAGCTGATGGATGCTGGAGAGTCTCAATAAGACAGATCCAGAGCCCACCTTTCCCAGCTCCCACTGAGATCCTGGAGGGGAGCTCTGTGCAGAGCTGATGTGTTGGACTGTCTCTGGTTGGGTGTTTGTTGTGTAGGAGACCAAAGTGTTTGATTTGGATTAAAATGATCGGGATTTGCATCTAGGAGTTGCACTGGAGATTAAATGGACTCAGAACAGGCTGGTGTGGGAAAAGTCGTGGAGCAGCAGGTTCCTCATGGAGTAAAGACTGTCAGCCTGCAGGTTGCAGTCTGAGATGTTAAAGTGGCTGCACCTTAATTGTTCAAAAAGCTGCCTTTTTATGCTCTGGCAGAGAGAAAATCAAACTTTTATGGAAGCAGGTGTGGCAGTCAGAGCATCCTGGGGTGTTCCTGTATTGAGTCCAGGTGGTTTGTTGGGGTCAGGGTCTGTGGTTTGCTGGGGTCAGGATCTCCTGCACTGCAGTTTGGGAAATAAAGCTGAGGATCACACTCAGGAGTAGTTCTGTTTGTTCTGAATCTGCACTTTGAGATTGTTTGGAAACCTTCCAGTGCCTTAAGGGGCTCCAGGAGCTGGAGAGGGACTTGGACAAGGACACAGGGAATGGCTTCCCTCTGCCAGAGGGCAGGGCAGGGCTGGATGGGATATTGGGATGGAATTCCTGGTGGTGAGGCCCTGGCACAGGGTGTCCAGAGCAGCTGTGGCTGCCCCTGGATCCCTGGCAGTGTCCAAGGCCAGGCTGGACGGGGTTGGAGCAGCCTGGGACAGTGGGAGGTGTCCCTGCCCATGGCAGGGGTGGCACTGGGTGGGCTCTGAGGTCCCTCCCAATCCAGACCATGCTGGCATTCTGTGATCACCATGAGTGATTGGAAAAAAGTGAGTTCCACTTCTTAAGAGTGTGATAAATGAGGTGTCTCAGTCTTGATTAAACTTAAAGTGAGTAGGTTAAAAAAGTAAAAAATATGAAGAATCATTTTTCTACATTAATAAGATGTTCTTATAACAATTAGCATTTGCATTCTGTAGCATTGCTGCTAAACGAAATACAGAACCCTTGTTTACATTTGTTTTTATTGGAATCCTTCCAAACTCAAATTCTCCTGATACTCCTCCATATACTAATTGAAATAAAATTAGATTAATCTCTTATTTTAGTTTTGATTTGATACCAGGTTGGTGTAGAAGATTTCTGAATTAGTCATTACCAGCTTTGTTTTGATTTTCCTTTTTCTGTGGAATCTTGTAAACACACTAGTGTGAGCTCTACCTGACATTTGGGTGAGACTTGGAAATCTGGGGCACAGAGCTGTGATCTCAGAGTGCAGCCCCATGCTGATGAGTCAGCACTGAACCCTGCCCCTCTGCAGGATCATCTTCCCAAACTGGGAGCAGCCCTGGCTGGGAGCTCCCCGAGGCCACGTGGTGTTTGTTGTAGGAGACTTTTCACTTGTGCTCTGCAATTCCACCACGTCCAGCATTGCTGAGTGACTCTGGAGCTGCTGTGCCGTGACTGCCTCTGCTCCCTGGGAATGACACTTCAGTGTTTCTCCATAAAAAAAAAAGACTTTTCCTTTTACCACCTCGTTTAAAGAATGGTTTTATAACTGTGAATTAATGAGGAGACGTAGAAGCAGAGATGTAGTTAAGTGAGGTCAGAGAGATGAGGTAAAGGTGGAGTTGGAGTGTTAAGGAATAGGATTTTCCAGAGCACAGGGTGTATCCAACACCTGGGCTTGGCTGGGTGGGGCAGATGAAAGCACCAAACTGTGAGTTAATAAAAACACACCTCAGTTATAAACTCCATCCCTTATTTTATAGAAAAATCTCAAAGCATTTGGCAGATTCTTCGATTTTCAAACATGCCCAAGGCAGTTACAGCTGGATGAGTGGGGAGCTGCAGTGCCAGGGCTGTGGTGAGGCTGGAGCCCCCAGTCCCCTGGGCAGCCCCTGGTTGCTGCAGGGCTGCCCTGCAGGTGACATTTGTTGCTCTGTTCCATGGATGATGCTGAGAAACCACCTTGGAAATGTTGGTTGGGACAAATCCTGCTGCTGCAGGTGACGTGGGGCTGCTCCAGCTCTGTGCAGCTCTTGGCTGGGGGGGGTTGTGTTTGATGATTTAGGGTTTTTTGCAGAGCTGGGAGGACTCCTGAAGTACGTCCGACCCTTCTTGAACTCCATCAGCAAAGCCAAGGCCGCCCGCCTGGTCCGGTCCCTGCTCGACCTGTTCCTGGACATGGAGGCAGCAACAGGACAGGAGGTGAGGCTGCACTTCCAGCACCAGGCTGTTCCTCAAAAGCCTGCAACACCATTATCTGACCTAGTTTGCTTCACACTGGAGAATTATTCATGTCAGGAAGCTGACTTGTAATGCATTTGGGTTTATTTTATAAATAAAACATCAGGTAATTGAATTCATAACCATGTTTTCTGCAAGCCTCTCCCTGCTGCAGGTTAGGAGTGACTCCCACCACAGGCATTTGTCTTAGATTTGTGTTGCTTCCTCAAGTTGTGCCGGGGGAGGTTTAGGTTGGATATGAGGGAAAATTCCTTCACTGAAAGGGTGTCCAGCCCTGGCACAGCTGCCCAGGGCAGGGGGGGAATCCCCATCTCTGAGGGATTTAAAACTGTGGGGATTTGGCACTTGGGGATAGGGGTCAGTGGTGGCCTTGGCAATGCTGGGGGAATGGTTGGACTCAAGGATCTGAGAGGGCTTTTCCAACCCCACCGATTTCAGGTGCTGCACGGGAATATTTTGCAGTGTGATCAGTGTTGGGAATGCAATCCCAGGGAGCTTGGAGCAGGAAAGGTGGGGGTGGTGTGGGATGGCACAGAACTGGAGGAGCCATTGCTCAGGGGCTGGTCAAGGTTGCATATGGGCACTCCTGTGATGGGTGTTTGACTGCCCAGAGACACAAAAGTCACTCCTGAAGTGGGAGTGGAAAGGGTTTTGCAGCTGCCAAGTGTAAGCTGCTCCACTGGATGAGCTTCCCTACCAGGAAACCCGAGGCAGTCTAAGACAGTGCACAGTTCCACTCCATTCTCATCAGCTCCCCAGGGTACAGCTGTCTTGAGTTTTTCTTTGTTTTCCTCAGTTGCTGGTTATTTGGGAGTGGGATAAGGACAGGAGCACCCTGGAAGTGCTGAGGAGCCCATTGCAGGCAGTGCTGCCCTGCAGAGGGTTGTGCTGGCACACCAAGGCTGGCACAGGGAGGGTCTGAGCAGCAGCTTAGGGACAAAACCCACATGGAACCTGCACCCTGGGACTGACAGATTGCAGGCTAGAGAGGTTCTGCCATGCTGAGGGGCAGGTGATGTTCTTATGAGTCAAATTAGCACAAAATTAGGCAAATTAGAGCATCCCTTAGTGCAGGTAACCCAGCCAACATCCCTTGTTTGCTGTCCAATCCTTGTGGCTTGTGGGTAATAAATGGTGACAGAATGGTTTTCCCCCTCTTACTTTATCAGAAGAGGTCAGGGGAAATGGGGTGGGATGAGAAGGGAGAACTCCTAAAAGTGTCAGGAGAAAATAAGCAGCTTCAGGCTCTTCTCAGGGTAATGTGGTGTAAAGGACAATATTGGGATGTAGCTGCAAAAGATGAACAAGTTGGAGTGATGGTGATGGAAATAATAAAAAGTGAGTCAAAATAGTCACTTTGGAGCATATTCTGAAAACCCAAAACCTTAAGGAAGGACAGGATCAACCTGAGAGGTCCTTGATGCAGCAATCTCTGATCCTTTCGGAAACGTTCCGAGAAGCGTTTGCTTCCTCAGTGTAACTCACATCCAGAAGGCTCCCAGGAGCCCAGTAAAGCAGTGAAATTGGAGATTTCTCCAGCTCCTAATGCTCCAGCTATCGCCCTGTAATAAATTGAAACTTCATAATGGCTTCTCATCAAATGTTCACGTTTAATAAGCAGTGAGAGGGAGCTGACAAGGCCTGCGGTGTTGAGCTGCAATCCAGAGATTTTTGGGCAGAGGCATCCCTGAGCCTGGCACCACAGGATGACTTACTTATGTTATTAGAGAAGATAAGATGATCATATCTACTTGAGCAGTTCTGCTTTATCCATCATGGGGAATCTCAGCCTGAAAAATATGGGAAAATTCTGGACTTCTTTGCTGTGCTTTGAGGTGATGGGTGAGGCCCCCAGAGCGGACCGGAGCCCAGCACCTCTGCTGCTTTATACAGATCACCTTATCTCATCTATTTAAACCCTAAAGCACATGAAATTTATTTTTCTTTATTGAAAATACACCGTGGCTGTGAGTTTCAACTCTGGGAAAGCGTTAGTGCCCACCCCAAATACCTCTGGTGTCATTTGAAGGCATTTGGGGTGGTCACTAACAAAGAAAACTTCTAGAATTGACTGATTTCTTTCTGTTCCCTTTAAGGTTGACCTGTGTTTAGAGTGTATTGAGTGGGCCAAATCAGAGAAGAGGACTTTCCTACGCCAGGCTCTGGAGGTAGGTCCCAGGTGCCAACCATGTGGAGCAGCATCACCCCCTTGTCACATTTAATGTCTCTAAAAGTAGAGCACTCGTGTGCCCTTCAGATCTTCCTGCCTGTCAGGGGGAGGACATTAAAATGACCCTGAAATTCTCCTTAAAAAAAAAGCAGGATTTTTACTCCTTGCACAACTGGACCCCACTTCATGTGACAAATACAGATGGATGTGGTGAAGCCTGTGCAGATGAGAATACAAAGTTTCATTTTTACAAAACGAATCTGTTGTGGCTTTCCTCACAGCAGTTCCTTTTCTGTTCTCCAGGCAAGGCTGGTCTCTCTCTACTTTGACACCAAGAGGTACCAAGAAGCTCTGCAGCTAGGTGAGGCTCCCACTAGGTGGTGGTAAATCTTTGCTTTTCATTTACTTTTGACAAGGAAAGCCATCGACTGTGTCACGTTCCTGGAGAAGTTTTGCAGGATTTGGGTGTTAATTTCTCAGGGCTGGTCCAGTTCTGCCACCTTCTGCTGTAGCTGGGTGATAACAGCCCTTAGAGGTGTCTTTGTTCTCGCTGTTCACCATCCTCACCCATCTCACCTGGTCCTAAGGCCACTTTGGATGGGATATGCAGCAGCCTGGGAGGTGTCCCTGCCCATTTGAGTGGAACGAGATGAGCTTTAAGGCCTCTTCCAACCCAAACCCTTCTGGGATTTGTTCATTTCAGGTAATTTTGGGAGCTGTATCCAGCTGAAAGCCACAGGTTTGGCTCCTGCTGGGACATGCTGGAATACACAGCTGTGGCCACAGAGGCTGAAGGGAGAAAGCAGCTTTTCTCCAGTTTACTCAAACACAGCCCAATGAAACCAGGAAATGGCAGAACCTCTGTGGGGTCATTAGCCAGGGTCTTACAGAGGCTTTAAGAATTTCCTCCTGCTCCACCTGAGGGATGAACCAGTGAAGTCCTGCTCTGCCCCAAAGCAGAGTAAAGCAGGACCACTTACAGCTCCCCTGGTGCTTTTTAAATGCTCACTTTGCAAATGACTGCCGTGCTGTAAGTGGGGTTTAAGCTGTCCGTGAGGTTTAAGCTGTCTCTGAGGTTTAAGCTGGGAGGTTTAAGCTGTCTGAGGAGTGTTTGCACAGCCTGCTCTGCCAGGGCTGAGGGCCAACTGCACGGGCACTGCCTGATCTGCTCACCTGGGACCCAGAACTTCCTAACCTGTGTGCTGGCACAAGCCTGTGTCACATCCAGAGCCACTGGGTGACATTTATCTCATCAGAATGTTGAGTGCTCTGGCTCATGGAATTCAGCATGGAATTAGAACTAGTTTGCATAGGGATATGTAATGAACTCAGGTTTAAACTGATCAGAGGCCGCATTCCAAAGCTGTCCTTAATTAATTTAATCCCTTGGCTGCTGGTGGGACAGCCTGGGGAGTTGGGGAGGGCTGTACCTCTGGGACAGCCTCATGCTCTGTCAGGATGTCAGTGCTGTGCACCAGCATTGCTATGTGGCTGACCAGGCTGTGGGGAGCAGGTGCAAGCAGAGTCTCTCAGGGATGTCTCCAGGGAGAGTCCATTCGTTTCTGCCCAGTTTGGCAGTTTCAGCTCTGGCTATCAGCTCCTGAGCACAAGGGAGGAGGAGGTTTTTATCTCTGCTCACCCTAAGTTACTTCTTCAGTGGGAGGAGCAAGCGGTCAAGTTTCCTCTGGGACTGGTTTGTTCTGTCCTCACAAGGCTTTGGTGATGTCTCGGCATTTCTTAGGCTGTCCCTTCCTGCCTCCTAAGCCTGACCTGTACATGTCCCGTGTTAAAAACATTCCCTCATCCCGTGTTCTCAGGAGTTTACTGAGAGTGCTTCATGGTGCAGAGGGGGCAGTTCTGCAGGAGCTCCCTGTGGGAGAGGGAAATCACCTGGGAATGGGTGCCACAGTGACCATCCCAACTGCCCAACCCCTCCAGGGCACTGCTGCCCACACCCCACCTCTGACACAAAACTGCTTCATCCTCCAGCTGTGGACTGGCGCTGTCCCACCATTATTTCCTCTCCCTTGCTTTTCCTTGGAAGAACAGCATGTGTAAGCCTCACCTCCCTCCCTCAAAGCCCTCCCTGACTGCCAGGGGAGGAGCAGTGTCCCCTGGAGAGGCTGGGTTTGTTGGGTGCTGATGCAGAGCAACTCACAGAGCTCTGTCCTTCCCCTCTGCCAGGCTCCCAGCTGCTTCGGGAATTGAAAAAGATGGATGACAAGGCACTGCTGGTGGAAGTGCAGCTCTTAGAGAGCAAGACTTACCATGCCCTGAGCAATCTGCCAAAAGCAAGAGCAGCCTTAACCTCGGCACGGACTACAGCCAACGCCATCTACTGTCCCCCCAAGCTGCAGGCAGCGCTGGACATGCAGTCAGGTGAGGCCTGCAGGGCCAGGACAGCGCCCAGGACTCATCCTGACACATCACTTGTCTGGTATTGGTTCTTTCCTGAGGGAATCATGGAAAGTGGTGCTCGGTGGGGCCTCAAGGTACCACCAGTTCTGCCTCAGGTGGCATCAGCTGCAGTGACCTTGTTCCTGACACTGGTGTTTTCAGCCCATTTTTGAAAGCTTCCTGTGGTGGAGGGTCCATGACCTCCCCAGGCACTGCAGTTCCAGCCTCACACTGTGTTCCTGACCCGTTTCACGTTGCTCCTGACCCATTTTGCAGGCACTTACCTGAAGTGCCCCAAACTTGTCTGTCTAAAAATGTCCTGGTAAGAGAGGGCATGGATTTTCTCCTGATAGAGATGAGGCAAGGGGGGCACAGGAGGAGAGGATTCCCTTCACTGAAGTCACAGATAAAGCACTGAACAACCAGATTGTTCCATCCTCTCCCAGTCATGCTCAGAATTAACCCGTTTGTGCCTCTCCCAGGTATTATCCACGCAGCAGAAGAGAAGGACTGGAAAACAGCCTATTCATATTTTTACGAGGCGTTTGAGGGCAATGATTCAATTGACAACCCCAAAGCCATCACTGCTCTGAAATACATGTTGCTGTGCAAAATCATGCTCAACAGGTAGGTGGCAGATGGCTCTGGGAAGAACACTTCCTGCATTTCCAGGGGAAAGGCCTTTTGTTTAAGGGACTCTGAACTAATGGGCTCAGGCAGTGTCTTTATCACCTGATTAGTGCTGCTGATGTGGGGCTATTTGAGTTGTGTACTTTGCTGTCAGTTGGGGATTTCTGAGGCACTCTGGGGTTTGAGCTGGCCATGTTCCTGTATAAATGCTCTGTTCCCTCTGTCTGCAGCCCAGAAGATGTGCAAGCATTAGTGAGTGGGAAGCTTGCTCTGCGGTATGCAGGAAGACAGGTACAGAAACGGAATCCTTTCTGTCTTCTCTTGCTCTCTCAATACTGGCCTGTTCTTTTTGTCAAACACTTTGCTCCTTTCACACTAAAATACCCATCACTTCTGAGTGTCCTGAACGGGATCCAGAACTGATTAAGTTACCATGAGTCATTACCAGAAGTCAGTTGCCTTCAAAGGGGGTTTACAGGGATTTTCACAACCACAGAATTTGGGCTGCTCCCTTAATTTCCCCTGTTTTTCTCCTCCCTGATTTTCTTCATCAGCTGCAAACTACCTGATGCCACTAGGTCCTTGTGTCCCCACTCTCAGCAGCTGCTGCAGGGTTTAAATCCAAGTTGCTGTTTTTACTTCGTTGTAGCCAGTCCTGAGAATCCATCCCTGGCTGGCTGCGAGGCTGGCAGGGAGTGTTAAACCCACTGCTCATTCTGACATGTGAATGTGAACAGGCTGGGAATGTCACCCCCAGATTAAATCCAGGTTGCTTGGAGAAGGTGCAGGGCCAGGCTCCAGCATGCCAGGAGTGCCCTGCTGCCCTCAGGGGCTGTGCTCAGCCTGATTTGATGGACGAGCTGCTGCTCCCCTGCCCATGGGGGATCAGGAATTAGCAGAGCTCAGTGCGTGGAAAGGTCTGACATGGGGATATCCCTCCTGGATCAGGAAGGGCAGCCCCAGTCCTGCCTCACCTCTTTGCTCTGAGTGGCAGCTGGAGGCTCCTCTCTAGAGCAGGAGCTGCTGGCTGTTCCCACACTGCTCCTGAGCCAGCCCTGGGGGCAGCTCCATGGGGATCCTGGAATATCCTGAGCTGGAAAGGACCACAAGGATCAAGTCCAGCTCCTGGCTCTGCACAGGGCAATCCCAAAAAGAGGTGGGCAGCAGAAGCCTGGGCCTTGTGCACCAGAGGCACTGGGCTGTCCTTGTCCTGTCCCCCCACCTGGGCTCTGTTCTGCTGTTCCCTGCTGGGTTACCACTGTTGGGTGTAAATGTAGTTCTTTGGGGATGAGGATTTTGCTACATTTCAGCAGTTCTGGGGTAGACAAGGCCCATCCCTGATGCTGTCCATGGGAGCTGCTGCCCTGCCCCTGTCATTCAGCAGAGAAGTGACCACGCTGAAGGGGAGAAACTCAGCCCAAAATGGCCACGTTCATTAAGGCAGTGCCAAAATGTGCATTTGCCTTAAAAACAGTGTCAAACCCCCTCCCAACCTGCAGCTGGTGCTCTCAGAGCTGGGTGCTTTGTCCCTCTGGAGATGTCTCAGCTCATGTCCTGCAGCTGCTGGGCTTGTTCTCCCCTCAGCAGCTTCTCTCCCTCTGCCTGTGGCAGTGACAAGGAACATTCCTGGTTTGCTGCTTAAGCATGTTCCCAGGATACTGCACAGTTGGCATATTCACCCTGAGAGAAGAATCCAGAAGAAAATAACTTCCTTTGGTTCTCTTTCCCCACAGACAGAAGCACTAAAATGTGTGGCACAGGCCAGCAAGAACCGGTCACTGGCAGATTTTGAAAAGGTGAGTCAGGGACACAGAAAATGGGGCCTGGCTGGGCAAAAACCAGCCAGAAATGCCAGGTTTGGAAAATTGTAGGAGCTGTTACATCCCACAGCAGGAAACCATGGAAACATTGATAGAAATCAACAGTGCATCAAGAAATACCCCCAACAATCAACTGGTTGGGTTTTCAGTGCGTGGGGGGTAAACTTGCTTGAACCCAGTTTTCTTCCTTTTTTTTTTTTTTTNTGAACCCATTTTTTTTCTTTTTTTTTTTTTTTTTTTTTTTTTTTGGCAAGCCAACTCAGCAGCAGTTTTCCTTTAGGTGCTGTTCACTGGGATGTGCATCTTGCTAAAATTTTTCCTGGTTTCAGCAGGAATGCTGCAGAGCTCAGGGAGAGGATTCCCATGTCAGGATCCAATCCTGTGGTGCTCTGCTGCCTGTGAGCAGAGCCTGGGGCTCGTTGAGCTGCAGGAGGGGGCAGATAAAAGGTGTTGGAAAGGCTGCTGGGCTGTTGTGACCCTCAGGCTTTTAGCTAAGCTGGGGATTGGATTAGCCATGGGACATGGCTGGGCGGGGAGGGGATTTCATCCTCAGGACCTCGAGGAGCTGGTGCTACTGGAATTATTTCCTGCCATCGTGTCCCCACAGGCTCTGACAGACTACAAGGTGGAGCTCAGGGACGACCCCATCATAAACACTCACCTGGCCAAGCTCTATGATAATTTATTGGAACAGAACCTGATCAGAGTCATCGAACCCTTCTCCAGAGTACAGGTAAATGTCTCCAGCAGCACCTGGACAGGCTGGTCCCTCTGTCCCTGCTGCTGTGGGTGAGGGGATTGTTCCCACGTGGAACACTTTGTACTTGGAGCTGCTCAACACTTCCAGAGCTCAGGGCTCATTGTGTTAAAATTAAAAGGAGAAGGCTGAGGGAACCTTTGGAAAGCCACATGCCAGAGACATTGCCCTTTCCACCTGTTTCTCTTATGCTTCCTGAAAGGTGACTGGCTTTTAACCCTGAAGGTGACAGCATTTGGCTTCAAAGGCCTCTGGCAGGGCAAGGCTGTGCCATAGTCTTGGAGAAGAAATATTTTACCTTTCACAGTGAAATGGCTTTAGGGATCCAGTCCATCCTAGTTAAAATCAGACATGAAACCTGAGGGAGCTGAAGCTGCAGAGTGGAGAAAGCCACTGGAGATTTTTAGGCCAGAGCATTTCCAGGCCTTTGAGCTGTTCCATGGAAGAGCCCCAAACCTCTGTGTTGTGTGTCCAAAGTGCAGCTCAAAATTTACCTTAATGTTGGTCTCTCTTATAGATTGAACACATATCCAGCCTCATCAAGCTCTCAAAGGTAAGAACCTCCTCAGAAATCAGTGCCAGGTGTTCAGAGGAGTTTGGGTTAAATGGCATTTGCCCCTGGGAACTGAAGGTGAATAGTGACAGATGAGCTCCATAGCATTGCTAGGCCAATCTCACCCTTGGGAACTCAACTCTGACCCAGGCAGCTCCTGGAGGCATTGAGGCTTCCTGTGCTCCAGGCTTTGCTGTGCCCTTCCCTCCCATGGGTTTTACTCCTGTCTTGGCTCTTGCTTTTTATTGGAGGCAGATTTTCCTCTGCTCTGTCATGACCAGCTCAGTCCTCCCCCGTGCCCTGAGTTTAATCCTCTGAGTGTTCCCAGGGGAACCTTACTTAGACCCTTAAGATCCAGGATCCAGCTAATCACCCTGTGGTGTCATTAGGGGTGCATCTGTCACACTGACTATGCTGTAACTGCTTTATAGATAATCCCAGACAGATAAAGTTTTAGGGAAATCCATGGTAATCCCAGGCAGTTGCACCCCAGAGTGCTGTTGTCTTGTACTGGCATTAAGGCCAGGGGTTGGGAAGTGAGCTGAGCTCAGCCTTTGTGGTCACAGAATCACTGAATCATTGAAGTTGGAAAAGGCCTCTGAGAGCGAGTCCGAATGTTCCCCCAGCACTGCCAAGGCCACCCATGTCCCCAAGTGCCACATCCACACATCTGGTAAATCTCTCCAGGAATGGTGATTCTGCCTCTGCCCTGGGCTGGACAACCCTTTCCATAAAGAAATTTTCCCTGATATCCAACCTAAACCTCCCCTGGCACACAGTCTGTTCCCAGACTGGCCTGTGGTGTTCAACACATCCTTAATATTCAGGGTAAAAGCTGCTCTGTGCCCAGAGAGGAGTTGCCTCCTGTGGGCCTTCCTGGTGCTGGGTCCTGCGTGGATTAAATAAAACTTGGCCAACTGTTCTCTAAATCCTTGCTGAACTGAGTTAGAAAGTTCCAGAACCCCCATGAGTAAAGCTTGTGTGAAATGACAGACACTGTGTGGCCTGTGGGACAGGGGACATCCTGATGCTCCCTCATTTTTTGAGGCATCTCAGGTAGGTGGTGGTGTCCAAGGCCCATTCAGGGAGGAAGGAGCTGCTGTTGAGCAGTGCTCATGTCCCACCAGGGCAGCAGTGAAATTCATGTGGTTTTATGAAGTTCTGGGAGACTTTTCATTTCTCTGCTTCAATTTCAGGCTGAGGTAGAAAGGAAACTGTCACAGATGATCTTGGACAAGAAATTTCATGGTGAGTCGGCATCCCTCAGCTCTGACTGCCCCGTGTTTGCACAAACTGTGGCTGGGCTCCTCTTCTCTGAACCTGGTGGTCCTGCTCAGGCAGCAGATGTGCAGGTGCCTGTCAGGAATGACAGAAAGGCTCTTCCTGCTGCTCCATCCCCCTTCCTTAACCTCAAGGGTTCATTTCAGAAACGCTGTTGGGTCCTTCTGTGCTGTGGCAGCATCCAGGGACAGTGGGACCCCCAGCTGGGCTGTCTGGCCTGGCTGGGCTCTCCCCCTTGGAGCTGACCAGGGCTGTGGTCACCTTTCCCAGCTGTTTGTGTTGGGAGCATTGTGTGGGGGCAGCCCGTGGCACAGTGGGGTGCTGTGGCTTGGTTGGGCCCACAGCAGGCTGCAGCCCCTCCAGGAAGCAGCTGTGCTCCTGATTCTGCTGTCCCTGGATGTGGCTGAGCAAGGGGAATGCCTGGGAGCTGCACGCTGGGCACGGAGCGCTCCGGGAGGACAGAGCCCAGCTGGCACCACCTGGGCACAGCTGCAATAAACCAGCTGTGCTGAGCCACCCTGCTGGGCACTGAGCAGGCAGGGAGATGGGAGGGAATGGGCAGGAATACTCAGCTCCTGGATGGCTTCTCAGGCTGTTCTCTGGGATGTATTTTTTTCTGGGAATGCTGAAGCAGTCCTGACCAAAATCAGCCAGCCCAAGACGTGAGCCCTTCCCAAACCCTGCTCACGAGGTTGGGTGTTTCTGGGGTAGATCCCTGAATTCCTACTGTCTGGAAGCTGTGATCCATCGAGCATCCCGGTGCTAACAGCAGCTTGTGCCCACAGGAATCCTTGACCAGGGCGAGGGTGTCCTGATCATCTTCGACGAACCCCCCGTAGACAAAACTTATGAGGCTGCCCTTGAGACGATTCAGAACATGAGCAAAGTAGTGGATTCGCTCTACAACAAAGCCAAGAAGTTGACATAGGTGAGTGGGGCCTCCCAGGGGCCGCAGAGCTCCAGAGTCACTGCCAGGCCCTGCCGTGCTCCGTGTCCCTGAGCCTTGTTCCCTCTCCTGTCGAGTGACGTGGCTCTGTTTTCTCTTTGCAGAGTTGAATTTGCTAGCTGTCATTTGGAGAGTGTGTGTGACAGGAGAGTGAAACCTTTGGGAAAATGTTAGGAGACTTTTTTTTTCTTCTTTGTTCTACTTTTCGCTCGGAAAGTTTTTAAACTTCCTCATCCGGTGCATCTTGTATTCCAGACGATGCGTGTTCCAGTTTCCATGTAATCTTTACTGGCCGAACTTTGTATCTGGGGGGGGAATATTGTTTAAACAAAGAGGGTATTCTAAATAAAAGGAAAAAGGCTTACACTACCTAAACATGTGCTTTCCACTTCCTGAGGGACGGCAGAGTTCAGCAGGGACAGCGTTTTGTTACCAGTAGGTGCCCAAAACCAGTTTGTTTCATCTCCTCCGCCCTGAAATCGGAGACATGCTGGCGGTGTCCGAGCAGCCAACTCGATTCCATTTGTACTGAACCAAACAAGCCCAAAATGTACAGACTGCTGGTTTATTTTCCATCCTCGAGGCCTCCGATCCCCTTGAAAGCAGCTCCGCGATGATTTTCCTGCGGGCTGGAGCTGTCGGCGCAGCCCCGGGCCCGGCCAGCCACTCTCGGCGAAGGGGACGGCGCAGGTTTCCCTGGAGCCTGACTTGCATGCTCTTGTTTGCAGATAGACTTAGATTTTCAATGTTTCCTCCCTCCCCACCTGCGCTGGTAGGAGGAGCCCGTGCCCGGCGAGCCCACTCCAGCTGTGCCTCTGCTGCAGCAGCGCTGAGCTCCGGCTCCCCAGCGAGGTGGGACAGCCTGGCCCTCTGGAACAGCCCAGTGGGAGCTTCCTCCTTGGTGCCCAGTCCTGGGGGAGGAGCACGGTGTATTCCAGCATGTTCCATTTTCTGGTGAGGTTTCCAGTAAGTTTTAACGCCATTTGGGCAGTGTAAGCTTCTGCATCTCTGTCCTACTCATCTTTATTTTTCCTTTCCCCTCTGTCTCTATTTCCCTCTCCACGTTTTTCTTACAAAATTTATATTTTGTAAAAGGATTCTGTTTTATCAGGAAATATTTTGCCTTCACGCTGACTCTTAGACTGGCTGATTTTTCCCCTTTCTGTTCACATTTTGACCTCTCTGACCTCTTATTTTATTTTATTTTATTTTATTATTCTTAATTTCCATCTCCTCCAGTCAGTCGCTGTTTGGGTTTTTGGCACCATCAATATCAAATGTACAAACGGTTCTTGCTAACCAACACCAGGTATATCTGATGTTCAGATGAGTTCCAATAAAGAATTTTTTTTTCAAAAACCTCTGTCTCCTGTCTTCAACCTCCAGCGCAGATCCTGGGCTAGGTGCAGCTTCTCCCTTTGCTTAAGGAAGGATGGGATCATCCCCTCACCAAAGCATCATTGGGGATGATATTTTGGAAACACCAAAGGTGAATGTTGGAGGCAGCATCATGAAAGATTTATGGGTTGTGATGTGTTCCTGGCACAACACATCCCAGTGCTACTGAATGTATAATAATAATTTTTATTATTAGCACTACTAATATGGTGAAATTAAATGTGGCCTCTCACCCCTTCAGCCTTTCCTAAAAATGCTGGGCTGGAGTCTCACACTGCACGAGGCCAGGCCTGGATTCCTTGAAAGGCTGGGGAGGAGGTTTGGGGTGTCATTGATGGAATATCTTGTCTTTTCCTATCTGAAACTCCTGGGACACCAAGTGGTGCAGGAGAGAAACCTGCCCTCAGAGGCAGGAAAATGTGAAGGTTTCACTCTGCTCTTACATCTCAGGCAGCAGGGAAGTGCATTTCTAGTTTTAATAGGTTTAGGGTTTTTTAGCTATAAATTCCTGAGATATTTCCCCAGCCATCTCTGTCCAGTTCACTGTGATGCCCCTGAAGTGGCGTTTTCCCTGAGGATGTGTCACTTGGATGGGATTTGCTGAATTAGGTGCTAATTGTGGCTGGATGAAGGGAAATCCATTCATGGAAGCCGAGATGGATCAGGGCCTGCCACAGGCAGGGGCTGGGGTGGAGATGGAGTCACAGAATCCCGGGAGAGCTTGGGTTGGAAGGGACCTGAAAGCCCAGTGCCACCCCTGCCCTGGCAGGCACACCTCCCACTGTCCCAGGCTGCTCCCAGCCCCAGTGTCCAGCCTGGCCTTGGACACTGCCAGGGATCCAGGGACAGCCCCAGCTGCTCTGGGCACCCTGTGCCAGGGGCTGCCCACCCTCCCAGGGAACAATTCCTTCCCAATATCCCATATCAGCTCCTGTCCTGTGTGTCCTTGCTGGGCATCGTGTCCAGCTCCAGCTGTCACCTCCCAGTGGGGACAGAACTGGTTCTGCCCCCACAGGTGACAATGGGGAGGCTGACAGGTCCCTGAGGCTGAGGGGACCTGAGCAGGAGCAGGGATGGTGCAACAGGGCTGTGGTGACACCAGCTGGGGTGCCTTGGTGGGATCAGGGAGGGTTAGTGACACATCAGTCCTCAGAATTGCCTTTGGAACAACTGAGTTTTCTGAGGCACCCCAGGCAGATTAAAATTACGGCCAAAACCCCTCAAACGCAGTCTGTTGTTAAACCCTTTGGGCTTAAAATTCTTAAGGCTGAATTTAAAAGCCAACAGTTGCTGCTTGCATCTGGGGGATGTTTTAATGGACAAAGGGAATTCTCGGTGACAGCAGTGCCCAGCCTGGGCTGTCAATGTCCCCGTGATGCAGCAAAGCCTCCAGAGCTGTTTGAGAGGAGGTGAGAGTCCTGACCACCCCCGAAAACCAGCTGCCCCAGAGGGTTGCATGGACTCTGAAGGACAGGCCGGTTTTTAGGACTGGTCTGTCCTCACGGGAGATTTTGGGGGTTTTTTTTTGAGATTTCCCTGCTGTGGGAGTGGGATCGGCAGCCGCAGGTCCGGGGCAGGGCATAAATAGCTATAAATTAGTATAAATAAATTTAGGTCATTAGGGCAGGGCCGAGATGAACCCGACCTTTCCCTGCTGCTGTCGGCAGCAGCTCCGGGGCCTCAGAGTCCCTGCGGGGGCGGCTCCGGTGGCCGCGGCTGGAGCGGGGCCCGGCGGC
>VXAC01003398.1:5946-34500 GCA_013399225.1 Rhipidura dahli
ATTTAAAGTTTTTTTTTTTTTTTTTTTTTCTTTTTGATTAAAAATAAACAAAACTTTTTTTTTAAAAAAAAAAAAAAGATAAATGGCAAGGCTTGCTTTTTCTAGGATTTCAGTGTTAGTTATTGTTGCGCTCGCGGGATAAATCGACCGCGGTACTTTACACTCCCTTCCCTGTTTAGGAACCAGAGTGAAAACCACCCTTCATTGTAATTGTATATACAGCTATAGTGGCATTTTACTATTCTGCCGGCTGCTATTTCCAAATATATCTTAGGGAAAGTTTTACTATACTTTAGACTTCCCCATACAAACATTGATTGGCATCCAAATGTTTAGGATTTGCCAAATTGGCGGGCAAACGCTGGCTACACCGCAAGCAGCGGGGTCAGGGAGAGAGCAAAGGGAGATACGCGCTCCGCAAGTGGACTTGCAAAGGAGTTTTTAGCTTTTAACTCATTCTGCCCTTCTTTTTCTTTTCTTTTTTTTTTTTTTTTTTTCAGGCTGGGGTGCCAGGGANTTTTTTTTTTTTTTTTAAGGTTTGGGGACCAGGGAATGGGTCCCAGCATTGCACCATCTCCATCTGGGCATTTGGTTGAAGTTGGACCCTTTTTTTGGGGGGCGGGAGCGGAGGTTTCGGGCCGGCGCGAAGGGAAGCGGGGACGTGGCGGTGGCGGGTTCGGGGTCCATCAGCGAGGGGTCCCACAACTCTTAAAATTTATCAGTACCCTCCTAATTCTCACCATCCCACAAAAGCCCTGTTTTCAAAGGCTCTTTGTTGATGGTTTCAGTGACATCGACCTTTCTCTGTAACTTTTTTCAGGATGAATTTCATCCCTTCATCGAAGCACTTCTGCCTCACGTCCGAGCGTTTGCGTACACGTGGTTCAACCTGCAAGCCCGAAAAAGAAAATACTTCAAAAAACATGAAAAACGCATGTCAAAAGAGGAAGAGAGAGCCGTGAAGGACGAACTGCTAAGTGAAAAACCCGAGGTAAAGCAAAAATGGGCATCCAGACTTCTGGCAAAGCTCCGGAAAGATATCAGGCCTGAATTTCGGGAGGATTTTGTTCTCACAGTCACAGGAAAAAAGCCTCCGTGTTGCGTTCTTTCCAATCCAGACCAGAAGGGCAAGATGAGAAGAATTGACTGCCTTCGCCAGGCAGATAAGGTCTGGAGGTTGGACCTTGTTATGGTGATTTTATTTAAAGGTATTCCGCTCGAAAGTACTGATGGCGAGCGCCTTGTAAAGTCCCCACAGTGCTCTAACCCTGGGCTGTGCGTACAGCCCCACCATATAGGAGTTTCTGTTAAGGAACTCGATTTATATTTGGCATACTTTGTGCACGCAGCAGGTAAGTGCCTTTCTCTACCACCTTCTCCAACTTTTCGGTTATCTCCGTGCCGGGTGCCGTGCCCCAGCGGCGGCTGCATGAGCCGGGGAGGGAGCTGGGGATGCCGGTTACTGCTCTCCCGGGGTGGCGAGGAGGGTGCCAAAACACCCCCACTCCCTTTTATTTTTTTTTTTTTTTTTTTTTGGGGGGTTTTTTTAGGGTNTTCTCCCTTTTTTTTTTTTTTTTTTTTTAATGGGGGTTTTTTAAGGTGCAGCCACATAAAAGTGGATCTTGTTTTCCGCGGTTAACATCATTTCGGGCATCCTTCACAGGTGTTATCCTAAATGTTGTCCTGGGAGGGCTCGCAGCCGGACGCGGCTTCCTTTACCCTCATTTTGGGGGAAAGCAGACAGATTTTAATTTAATTTTTTTTTTCTTTTTTTAATAAAGTTTGTATACGTTATGCACAAAGTAGTATAGGAGGGCTACAGGTGCCTGAGGCCTGTGGGTCAGGAGTACCAGGTATCCTCAGTCCACAGAGATGAGATGGGGAGCGTAAATCCCGCAGGATTGGGTTTGGAGGGAAAGGGGAAGACAGTCCCTTGATAGCAAACATCGTCATCAGGTCTGAGTGGACATGAAACAAACCTCTGGGTAGTCCTAGGGGGAAAAGCAGGCATTTAAACCCCCCAAAATATCACAATTTATACACCTAAAAGCTAAGCAGGTCTTGAAAAAAATTCCTGCTTTGACAATATTGTGCTTGTGAGGAGGGGCTGAGATGTTTTAACGTGTGATGAAAATCTTGGGATCCCAGACTCCAACGCAAAGTACACTCTGCCTGCGGCGTGACTCGGTGTGTTCAGAGGATGCGTAGTATGTTGACTGGATAAAATAATATGCTATTGTAGTTCTCCTGAGTGATTGTAGTGCAAAAAAATGTTCGTCTGTGAAGTGCGAGGCCCTGAATTTCATGTATGGGATGCGTGGGTCCCCCAGCATATCCTGACTTGTGAGTTGAGGGGCTGGGCAGGCTGGAAAACCAGAGGAGCAGGGGGGAGAGTAATCATATTAGTAGAAACCACTTCTGTATAAATATTTATTGGTAAGAAAACCAAGCAAATTACAGCCCAGGGAGCCTGCATTTCCCATGCCAACTTCTTTTGGAGGGTCTTGCAGAAAGTTTGGCTTCCTCAAAGTTTTTCTGCACTGAGTCCCTGCCATGGTTGTTGCATTAGGCAATGTCGCTGCTGGGATTTTACAGATATGATCCCTGTTTGGAAATAACTTTCGAGTATCCTCATGGTATTTCCTACAGATAAGCTGCAACATTTACTTTGCACTTCGGTGTGAGGTGGTAAATCATACTGCACATTTATGGTGAAAGGGAAGTAGGCAAATACTGAGGAAAATTATTTATTTACTTTGTGCTTTATTGTGGCCACGGTGAAGGAAGGATTATGGATAAATGACTAACTGAAGGGCGCTTGGGGCTGGGGCATTTCAGGTCACTTCCCATTCCATCACCGACCCCGAGGGGACCATGGACTCACATCCCTTTTGTCTGCCTCAGTTTCCTCCTTCGCATGTTGGAGTGGGATGATACATTTAAAATGCTTTGATATCCACATGGAAGCTACAGACTTCTATTTACTGAGCTACAGCATGCAGGTTTTTATTACTTAGATTTATCTATAGCGTGGTGCTGGTAAATACTGGTCTGTATTGTATTTCCCAGGCCCTCCATGGGGCACACAAGCTGTTGATAGAAACCAACGCTCTTGGCTTAGCTTGCATGTAGGGTCACAGAAATGTGGGATGGGGAGAAAAGGACCAAACCCAGGGGTGGGAGTATTTCGGGGAGCTTCAAGGGATCCTCTCCCTGTTATAAAAAGTCAGGCAATAGATGTTATAAAAGTTCAATATCGTGATTAGGGATATACCATCTTATCAGCACGCTGGTGGCAAACGGTAGCCTTGATAGCAAACTGTTATTTATTCCTGCCTTCACCATCAACAGGCAGCGATCGCACTGATTGTCCTTCGGACTCGGTGTTTGCCGCGGAAACTCGCCGCGAGGCCTTGGCGTGGTTTTTTGGGGTTAGATTTGGGGATTTGTGTGGGCAGCCACGCGTCCGTGCAGAGCGCACCGCGCCGTGTTTTCGGCCGTTGTTTGCTGATTGCACGCATCGCATTGTGCTCTCGATGCAGTAGCGTGTGCTGGTGTATTCGTGCTGAACCTCAGCGGGGAGGGGGACGAGATGATTTTTGGGAGGTGGCACAGCGTGGTCGCTGTCTACATGGCTTCACAGAGGTGTACCGAAAGCCTTGCATAGAGCTACCTCTTTTTCTTCCCCCTTTTTTCCCGTTTCTTTTCCCCCCTCCGATGTATCCCAGCAGTCTTTGTTACACCTGAACATTGGCCAAGTTGACAGCCATTGGTTCCCGCAGACCCGCAGTAATGGCAGCTTGTGCCGGGTGCGCAACAGGAAAATTACAAAAGAAAAAAATATTAAGGGTCCTTTGTCTCCAACTCCATCAGACCTCGCTCCCCAAATGTATGGACCGCGTATTTATAAGGAGGAAGTCGCCAGCGCAAATATTAGGTAGGCTGGTCAACTTACATATAGCGGATTTGACAAGCATCTGCTATAGTACAGAAGATTTGTAAACACTAAACAATGTTTTTACCTCCTTAAAAGTTTTGAGAAGTTGCCAGTATTGGCAGGAGGCACAGACTCCGAAACGTGCTTGAAGATACGTGCCAAAACCATTGTGACCTTTTCACCCATAGTGCTCGCTTTTCTTTTTCTTGTGGGTTTTTTTCCCCCCCCACTTTTCATCTTCTTTTCTTGGGGGGAGTATTCTGTTCCAAGATGCCCTTATTCGAGATGACTTCGGCAGCAAGATGTCCCTTTCCTTCTAAACATGTAGGATAATTATTGCTTTGAATCCACGCTTTTCCTTCAGTAGGCACTATCATCTGTAAGGGAACACATGTGCACAGATTTAAATAGTGCTTCTTACAAAGCTACTGAAATCAATTATTCTCTTTAAGAACTGGCTAGAGAGAGAAAACAAAAATATGCAAATAGGCAAACTACATGTCATTTTCGTTAAAAGGATAAAAAAAAGAAATTAAAAAAAAAAGGAAAGGAAGATCGGTATTTTGTGAATTAGAGGTTGACCAAGAAATGTATTGAAATCTAGAGTATTGCTCTCAGTTTGCAGTTTCTAATCTGCCTAACTAAAAGCAGGCGGCATTTTCATACCCTGAACTTGGGTTTGCTTTTTAGTTTTCACTTATTCTGCTCTTGTATCAAATGACAAGTTGGAAACCATTGTGGCAAACCGTTTTCTTTGTGGGAGTCGAACAGTAAAGCTAATTTATGGCCGGTCCTTTACCAGATGATCTGTATCAGAATCTACAATATACTAGGCACGTGGCAAGGTCACAATTTAAGTTGTTAAGGTCACAACCTTAGCCACCAGGCATTTGACCTTTTAGATAAAGTTAACCTTTGTTCATTAGTAGGCACTCAACCGAGAACTTTCTGGAGTTTTTTACTGCTTTGGAGTTCCTCCTGCTAATGTGATCGGATTGGAGAGTAGATTCGCAATAGAAGTAGTTAAATTTTCTGAGAGGTCACAGTTTTTAGAGACTTCTCCAGTGGCCGAAGCGGGATGGCGGGCTAGGAGGCGATGCTGCAATGCCCGGTTTATTTTTTTGGCCAGCCATCGTTATGCACTTCGGGCGAGAATTAAGCTCACGAGGTATTTGTGGCAGAGAAAATCTTTTAATCTTTCAGAAGGACATTTAAAAATCCCAAATTTAAGAAAAAATCTAGGGCTGGGGTTCTATTTATGTGAGCTCATTTTTCTGTTCATGTTTAGACTCGAAGGCAGCGAAGATGCCAGAACTCAGCCTTATTTCTGTGACTGAAAATTTACTTAACCTCTAGATGTGCTCTGTGGCTAATTGCTGGGCAGTGGTATATAGCACATGACCTTGAACTTTCAGCTAGACCCATTTTTACATTCCCGTCGACAGATTTAAAATATTCTACTTGGACCACCACAAAGAGGCATCGATGGGAATAACCCAAAGATGGGTTAACGCAGAAGCCCCCGTACCCATGGAGGTTTCGGGGGGTCCGAGAGGTACCCGAGGCTTCGAGCTGTGATCTTTTAGCACAATTGGAATTGATTGTTGCTGCATTAATCCTGTTAATGGCCGCAGCCGGGCCGGGTGTCGCAGGGGTGGCAGAGGTGTCCTGACAATACCGTACGTCACCGAAAGAGCTGTCGCAGCACCTGGAACTCCTGATCGCTGCTCTGCAAAAGTGGAGCGAGCGTTTGACGGTGGAAACTATTGCTGGCTCATACAGGAACACACCATATTGTTTACTTAATTGTGCCGGAGCGAAGGCTCATTTTTAATTATTTAGCTGACTTTCTCGCTCCGCTCTGATACCACATTTATTATTTAATTTGAAATCAAAAGGGCTTGCGCTCCTGTTAGTTTTTGATGCGTTTTACTTTTGTTTTGGCTACGTTATTGTCATTCCATCGTACGGTAATCCAGACAGCCGTGATATGCAGATTGGCCAGATGGTCATGTTAACAGATTGAGAACCTACTTCCCACTGCTAAAGAGCAGGTGTAAGATCAGTGGGCTTTTTTTTTTTCCCCTTCTCCTTTCCTCCCAAGTTTCAACCAAAATGCTCTTTAGACAGATCATAATGGTAGTTAAAAGGGGCACATTTCAAATGGTGTTTGTTCTGTGGAGATAATGTGTAACGTATATGTCGTCTTTTACGCATATCTGAAGACTTTTAAAGCATCCATGACATTCCCTCCACCTATAATGCTTTGAAAAACCTACTTCCAGCTCATGGCTGTTCCAATGTATATCCAAAACAGTCCTTAAAGTTTTTTTTCTGGAGACAGATTGCATTTACTCCTACCAAAAAAACACTTCAGGCAGCTTCGCAGCAGGTATCTCACGTGTGTTCTCTGCACAGGGCTCCCAGTGCATGCCCAGGAGAACCTGAGCAGATCAACATTCAGCTGAGATTTTAATGTTTGTGGGCTGATAGAGTTGTTTTTCTGCTCCATTATTTTTTTGCCAAAGTGAGACATCTGTAGCTTTAAAGAAAAAAGTGACACTAAGACATCTCACAGTATTTCTGCCCTCAAGGAATAAAAGGAGAAGGCAGATTTTGTGTTGTTTTAGCCTTACAAAAAGTACCCATAAAAAGTCAGTGGTGGGAGCCTGGGTCTCTTTCTCAGTCAGGAGAGGTGAGGAGAGGACAGCTACAGCTCCTCAACACCCCAAATTTCATGCACCCACCTATCTTGGGCATGCACAGGACGAGGCGACCTACACACCCTGTGTGGCACAGAGAGATATCCCCATTTTTGAACGCTCTCCTCTTTGGGGAGCAGGACTGGCTGCTCGCTGCAGCCACGAGCAGGGTGGGAGCTGACAGAAGCAGGATTTAGGTGGGACAACTGCTGTCCCTGTGCGGGTGTAACTGAGCCGGTGAGTATCCGTGATAATTCAGATACTAACTGGTGTGGCACTCGGGACGGCCTGCTCTATCATGAACCCCTGGCAGGAGTTCAGTCATGTGCTTTAGCTTTTCCCTTTCTCCAACAACAACAACAGCAACAACAAATAAACACGGGATAAAGGCGTATTTCATATGCCCAGGATGTTTTCCAGGTGATGGGTTTGGACAGTATAAGGGTGTGTTATTTCCATGCCTCCTTGCTTTGAGGTGCAGAAGCAGGGGAAGCCTGTGAGTGGTAAGAAAGTTGCCCAATGCTTCTGGCTTTTCTACAAGCAACTGCACTTTTATATTTCCCTTCTTTTCCACCCAATGATGAATAGCATTAATTTAGATCTATTTAAGGCGAGTGTGGGAGAAACCACAATCTTTGTTGTGGTCACTGCTGTACACAGCGGGGCTGAATGTTTCTCTTGGTTGAGGCCTCAAAGCTGAATCTGGAGAACCCAAAACATCATGTCAGCTTTTCAAACCCTTCAAAGAGACAGTGGAATCCTAATTGTTCATAAAACCCGCTATTTATTATTACAGTTACGTATTTTCTCCCCATTCGGATGTAAAGGAAAGGGACATCCCTCGCTTTCTGTGCCTTGAGCTTCTTCACAGCTCCTCCTCCTCCTCCCCCTGATGCTTCTGGTTCAGGCACTGGTGAGGTTTTTACAACCAGCATGCAAACCCTGTCCCCCTGCTCAACCTCTCCCCAAAAGCCTGCACTTCTCAGATGGACCCTCCAAGCTTTGGGCCTGTCCCCAGTGAAATGACTTTCGGGCATCTTCACTGGGAGCCATAGATCTGGCTCTGCCCCTGCTCCTTTCCTCACAGACAGGGGCTGGAGCTGATGATTAAATTACAGGCTGTAAATTCAGGGGAAATTATTTTAGCCTCCTAACAGCAGCCGACCCGGCCGTTTCCTTACGCCAGCGAGGGCTTGTGGTAGATAAGCCTTGTCGGTGGACTAAAATTCATTTTAATCGCTTTGGTTTTCCCATTCATGTAGTGCAACCACATCTCTGGTTGTTGTTAGTTGTCGCCTGCGTTATGGGAGCCACCAGAAACTGTGACTGACATCAGCACCTGGGTCATTGTGTCAGTCGGATGTGTAGGGCAGTTTTATCCCCTGCTCTTTTGGGGCTTGCCGCATTTTGTCCCCAGTTCCAAGGGAGCACTAGGACGAACCCGTCATCACAATGTAATTAATTTTAAAGAGAAAACTGAGTATTTGTCTATGTTAAGTGTTCCTAGCTACCATTGCCCCGTGTCCCTACCCCAGGGGTGGATGTAAGGTGCCTGAGCTCAGCCCCGTGTGTGGCACCATCGTGGCTCGGGATGCAGGAGCAGGATGTGGCGCGTGGAGCGGGTGGATTCGGGCTGGATTCGGGCTGGATTTGGGCTGGATTCGGGCTGGATTCGGGCTGGATTCGTAGCCGCTGCCTTTGAAACACACGAGGGCCTCCATTTTGTGTGCCAGGCTCTCACGTGCGAGTCAAAATGGAGAGCGGCGCGGTTGAGTGCGGTCCAGAGCCGAGCGCGTGGGCTCGTGTCGCCTGCGATCCCGCTGCCACCACGCTGCACCCAGACCCACGGCAGGACCCGGGAGGGGTGTCCTGAGCTTGTACACCCATCCTAAAGGGTGTCAGTGTCTTCTCCACTAATACCTACCCTCCCAGTCCAAGTGTTGCCCCAGTGTCACGGCCAGGGCCGGCGCGAAGGCCCCGGGGAGTCGCTCCTCCTTCCCACGGGTTTCGGCGCACATCAGTGCCATTAGATCAGCGAGATAAAATCAAGACGGGTTTAATGACAAGCTCTTTTGAAAGTTTCCTGGACTTTATTGTTCATAACTTGGACCTGAGTCGGGTTATTTACACACGAGGATTAAAAAGCTGCAAACAACTGTGTGATTTTTAGGGGCTGAAAGCAATTAGCATATGTGGGTAGGAGGATACACGGCATGTCTGCGTTCCTTTAAAATATAAATCACAGTTATTTAATTATGCTTGGAGAGGGCAGATTTAAGGATATACTGCAAAATGCATTACCTATTATACCAACACGATAATCTTATTAACCTTGCTTTCTACTTTTTAATTTTATTGTGCACCCTGTACAACTCTTATGATATCAAAAATAATTACTTGGAGAATACATGATGTCAGAGGTCCAATATGACATTTATCTTCACAGTGAGGAGACGGCTCTCTTGTGCATTGCATCGCAGCTCGAGAGGCACTCAGCAGGTCCACACTAGGGGAAGGAAGCAGGGATGGGTGTCATCACACACCCTTTAATGCACAGAAGTGTGTTTGCAGATTTCTGTTGTAACCGAGGGATGGCTTGACCAAACTTGAGGCAATTCAGCATCCTCAGGCCTCCCCAAGTATGTTTTACATGCTTATGCCATACAACTCCCATAGGTGAGCCAATATTTCAGGGTGGCTCCATGCATCCAGCCCTGTTCCCATTTGGATCTCCTATTAAAGCCTGTATTCTCCATCCCATGCCTCTTTTTCTTTTCCTTTTTTTTGTTTTAAATCCACCTCTCCTAATGTTTGAGATGTGTTGATATTTCCCCCTTTATTTTGGGAGGGAATGGGTGAGAGTGAGGGGAAACAAATGCCATAATAATATCCCTTTTCAGAAGAATATAGTTTAATTTTGTGTGTGCGTGCAGCAGCTGCCATTGGCAAGCTGTCGTCTTTGTTGCCATGGGCTTTTTTTTTTGGCATGCGTGCCAGAACATGATTGGATGTTTCATCATGTTCATGTTTTGGGGTGAGATATATCTGTAGTGAAGCACAAAATTATCATGGGGTTGGTGGGTGTCCAGAGTGGGGTGATTTGGCCAGGTGAACAGGCTGTGCTGTGGAGGGTCACATGAGTGCGGTACCTGGTGGTTGTTTGGTCAATGAAAGAAAACTTGCTGGTGCTCTGGATTTTTTGATGATGTAAAAAGGTGGTTTAAAAGCATCACAGAAGGACGTATCACATGTCTTCTCCAGCAGAACACCCTCAGGGTGCAGTGGGGAGCCCCTGGGGTTACCTGGGGGGACTCAGTGGTTTTCTCCTGCCCATCTCACTCACCTGAGGAGGTTGTGTCCCTCCCCGGCTCTTGCTGTGACTGTGGGGAGCGGGATGGTGGCACACAGAGGTGCCCACAGGGGTGGAACACACCTTCCACAGGTGTGGAATTCACCCTTCAGAGGTGCAGGTGACAGCACATCCTCCAGACATGCCACCATGTCACCAAGTCCTGGCCACAGGGAGGAAGCCAGTGTTGTTTCTGCTCCTTGGTTTAATCCATTTGTCATATCCATAATATGCCCACAGCATCAGTATGTAAACAAAGTCTAAACCTCTTTTGCACTGTACCACTGTCCTGCTGTACCTCTCTCTTCTCACCGCAGCCATTGTCACCCCGCTTTCAGTACAGTTGGACTCGGTGTTCTTAAAGATTTTTTCCAACCCAAACGATTCTGTCATTCTAAGTAGCACACAATAGGGAAGCAGGAGTGCTCTTCAGCCCAGGAAATCCAACCAGGATCATTGTTAGGAGCAAAATGCATTTAGATCTCGTGAGGAATATTTCATAGGGAGACATCTCCTTACAGCTAAACTCTGGAAAGCCCCTGGCAAGAGGAAAGTTTCTGGGGCGAATCCAGGCTCTGTGCACAGTCTGCCGAAGGCTTCAAGGGAAACAAGGGGTGAAGAACTAAATGCAAAGTGTTGGGACAGCCTCATTCATGCTGTGTTTTTCTGCATCTACCACTTTAATCTTGTGCATGAGGGACAGATAATGAGCTGCCTGAGCTTTGTAATAAACATCGTGTCTGGTTAAATCACCATTTTTGTGTTTAAAATACCTTGTAATGCACTGAACGAACAGGGACTCAACCCTGTTAGGGTATCAAAAGACAAGTTAGATGGTTGCTACATTTACTGTCAAGATAAACGCTCACTCTGAAGATTTTAAAGCAAAAATACATTGTCAATCAGATTTCATCCTAAGGGTATTTGCTTGAAATTTGTCTGATCTTTTTACCCAATAAGGTTTTAATTTGATATAGAAGAAAACTGCCAAATCCCCGAGTGATGCTGGAAACATAGGGTTTAAATTTAAATTTAATTCAGGTTTGGTTGGTGTTGGTTTTTTTTTTCTTTTAAGGCCAAGTAGTTTCAAGTAAATCAGAAGAATGAATTCTTTGTATCGGGATGCTTTTCTCAAGCCCAGCTATTGTTGGGATGCTTTTAGGGAGGATAGCCACTGCAATGCTTTTATTGTGTGGTGATGAGGACTTTTCCTGACGCCACAAGGACTTCATTAAAAATCGCCAACAAACCTATTTACGTTCGGGTTTTGTGTCAAACAGGGAAAAGTAGTTGTTGCTTATCTAAAAAGTAAATCCTGCATAGTTTTGTTTGAAAGTTTCACAAGCAGTTTGCCTGGCTGGGGCAGCACCAGCCTCGGTAGCAGCCGAACCCGTGTGGGCAGAGGTTGGGTATTGCTGGAAAAGTTAGGAAAACCACACACAAATCAGTTACTAAGAGTAGGATTTTTGTGGTCAAGACCTTTTTTTCTTTTTCTTGGAGAAGGGCATCACCTTCAATAGCTCTGGTTTAGGTTCTTCCCAGGCAGATGCAGTTACAAACACCCAGCCACAGAGCTCAGTGCTGTTTTAGGGTGCACACTTGTGTCTCAGAAGTGCATCTTCAAGGTGTCTGCTCTTTCTAACCCAGATATATGAGCATGATTTCTAGGCAGAATAATGTGTTCAACTCCCACTTTAAACATGGACATTGTTTCTTTCTCAGTCAAAAGCTGGAGGGCAAAATCATGGTGAGAAGTGAGCAGACCGGTTGTTTTCCACGTGCGTGGTCTTTAGTAATAAACTCTCCCCTAAAAGAGTGAGGTGTGTCTCACAGTGAGCAGCCCCAGGGCGTGAGACTGTCTGTCTATGGGATGAGGATGGTATGAGCAGGGTCCCTGTCCTATCCCAGAGCTGGGTTGCCTCCCGTGGTCCCGTGTGGTGCAGTCCTGTGCTCCTGTCTCCCTGCAGCCTGCTGAAAGATGCTGCGGGCATGGCCCTGGACAAAAGCAAATACAGAGAGCTTTCATTCCTGGACGTCCTGTTGGTAGGGTAGGTTTCCATGAGATGGATCGCTAAGGAATTGTTGCTTTTCTCCCCATTCCTGCCTGGATCTCTTCCCAGTTTTGCCCTTTGCAAACGGCTTTGTTTTCCCAGGGCTTGGGGCTGAGTTACCTTGGCTGCACGGTGCCTTCATCGTGAGTTTGTGCGGTTCATCCCAGTTTGGGGCTCCGTCAGTTCCAGGGGTGGCCAAAGGGAAGGCAGCAGCAGCCAGGATTCAAAGTCAGGATACACAGGACATTTGGAAAGAGTGAAATGAGTCGGAGTTTGAAAAGAAAATGCGATATTTCTGTCCACACAGTTCCAAAATACAGGGCGGCAGTGCCTTGGAGCTGATAAATGGACTTTGAAAGCCTCAAAAAACTTTCTCTGGTTGCAGAAGCAGTATTTAATATTAGTAATATTTCCTCATTAAAAAGGGTGAAGGATTTCTCAGACAGTCTTGCTCATGTACGTCATTTTTTTGAACAAGCTTCGTCTACCTTAGCAACTTCTCCAGGGAACTTTCCAGCTCTGTGCTGGGGCCGCTGGCGCGGCTCGAGGACGGGTCAGTGACCATGGAGGCTTTTAACATTTTAATTGCCTTCCTACACTGATTGCGACGATGACCTGTTTGTTTGGCTTATACCTCTTTTTCATATTTTTTTAAAAAAAAGGGGGGAAAAAAAAGAAAACAAAGGAAGTACAGTGCCGTGCACAGAACAGTTATTAAAAACAGTTGGGAAGCATATAAAAGGTACTGTTTGTGTGAGAAACGGGACAGCTGTGATGGTCTATTGGGAAAGTGTGTACAGATGGTGGTAGGGAGGGGAATGATGACTACATGGCTGATAAATGAAATACAAAAAGCATTAAATTGGTGATCTTTTTAAAGAGTACACTTTTGGTGAGCATTTTTGGTGCATCATTAGGGCTCTTTGTCTGCCTCTTATTTCGCCAGGAAGTGCGACTATCGTCGCACATTTGTGCCTCTGATTTTGTTTACAAATAAGGAGCCTGTTTAATAAATCACATACCATGGAGTTATTAAAGAAGATAATTAAGCACACGGGTTTTTCCTACATTGGGAATGGTCATGGGATCGTCCTGAAGACCTGACAATACCACAAATACAGTTGGGCTCAAATTAGTTACGGTAAAATGTGGGATTTCCTGGAGCCTAAACAGATTTCTTTGTTTTGCATGAAGTGGGACCGGCGGCGTGAGCCGGGTTGAGGGACGGAGGTTTCGGCATTTCGAGTCCACGGAAGGCAAAGCATTCAACATTTTGCCTGCAGTTTATATTATCTTACAGTCCCAAAGGTGGTGGCACTCAGTGATGGGTGCCCAACCGAAGTATCTGGGAGTTGCTTGGGCTCCCAGGGGGTGCAGGGACCCCTGTTTTGGAGGAGGCAATAAAGGGAAGAGGGATAGAAGAAGAGTTGGAAATAAAATTTTTCCCTGTAGTTCATAGGAGAGGGATGATCATCTTCCCATCCTCAGCAGAGCTTTATCCCATCCCTTATGGAGCTCGTTGGTCAGGAGCTGATGGACATTAAGGCAATATCTGTGTATTTCTGCACACTGCTGTAGAGATGGTCACTCCCATGCTGCAAACCTCGTCGTGGAGAGTTTTTAAACTAATGGGCAAAATAATCCCCCTCCTCCCAGCATTTCATCCAGTTTCCAGCTGAAATAATTCCCGGTTTCCCTTCGCCTTCCCTCACCCACCCGTTGCTTCGTGTTCCTGCTCATTGTTTCTGGGTGCCATCAACAGATGAAAGCATTTTCCTTAATAATAAATAGTCTTTGGTAATGCCGCGCTTTTCCATGACCCAGGCAGGTGTCCGGCCACCCCATGAGCCCCGGCCATGTCACTGTCCCTCCCTCAGGGGACACAGACCACCGGCAACCTCAGATCCCTGCCTCAGGTGGCTCGAAGTGCCGCGAAAAGGGAGTTCACCAAACCTCCGTAACCAGAACCAGCTCACAGGGAATTTTTCCAATTTTTTTCGTTGGTTGCAGGTTTATTGATGGTCTGAATTTTCTTGATTTATAAGCCTTCCAAAACTTCAACATGCCACTTTGGGGATTATTTCTTCTGCTGACACAGTATCATAAACTCCTCTTGTTACCGCATTTGATGAACGATGTTTCATTGTGCCGCCTTTTGGGCCAAGCCAATATTCTTCTGCATTTTCTTGAAACGTAGAAAAAAGGAAAGATTTTAAAATGGTTTAATGTGAAGAAAATGTATGACAACTTGATAGATTGCTTGGGACTTCAGTGTAGTAATTGTATAAAGTAGGTTGCAATTTTTTTTTTTTACAGATGCAGTATATTAAAAAGAACAATAGACAAAGAGACGTAAAGCACGGGGATGGAGAGACCATCTTGGCCAACCTCTGCAAATTTGTTCCAAATTTCAGTTATTAGATATCACAAAAACATGTTCATTGCAGTAACCCTGTACATTTTCTTGGCTGCTCAGATCTTGAGTCATTTAAGGGTTTTTGGTACACCTTGACGTAAATACACTTCATCTCTTACCAAGAATGCACTCTGCTACATTTGCAGGACACTCTGGAGGGGTGATTTAGAAATATCTAGGCATGTAATGAAATGCCTGGATTTAGAGATGATTCCTTCCAATAAATGTGTTATTTTTTATCAGTGTGAACGCGTGCTCTCCTAGAGCTTCACTAAGTAGACGATCCAAGAGGTCTCCTAAGAGCTGCACTGGTGGGTTACCCAGAGGCAACAGAATCAAGCAGCTGTTCAAGATGCTGCTGTGGTGCCTCTTGGTGATACTGGTCCAAGTTTATTAGTCTTGGCCTTGCAACCTCATCAGCTGCAGATGCAAACAAGGAATGTGGAGGTCTCCCTCCTCCTTTTCCGCAGTTCAGAGCGTGTATTGCACAAGGTGACTGCTTAACTCCCCAATGGAAAGCCAGATTTCTCTGCTGTCTTGCACAGAAGTGGTTTAACCCACCATCCCTGAGAGCAGAATTAGGCTCTGAGCTGTTGGGACTGGTTTCTGGATGTTCTCACTCCAGAGCCTCATCTGAGCAGCTGAGTGCAGAGTCCACCCCCTGTTATTCAGCTGCTATTTCAGTCTCTCCTTCGGGATGTGCTGCCAGCCACGAGGGGAGGGCAGTGACAAAATATATGGGGTCCCTGGATACTGCCCCAAGCTTTGAAAGAAAAGGTTAATTCTTCCTGAAGCAGTGATTTGTGTCTTTGATTAGTTACTAATTTTGCACTCACTAAAATAATTCTCTAATGGTTGGATTTGATGGGAGAGCCTGACTGCATTGTATGGCTGTGATTTGCAACTTGTGTTTCCAAACTTTCCTATTTTTTCTTTTTCTTTTAATGTAGGGGTTTTGGTCTTGCCCAGAACAGAGGATCATCAGCTCCATTTGAGATCAGATAGTGCTGCCCAGCCCTAGAGCCAGAGCCCTGTCCCCAGGCAGAGTGATGCTACTCCCATCAGCAAACTACAGGAAGGCAACTATTAAGAGTAGAAAGCGATTAAGCAGTCAGGTTTTTATTATGCTTTAGTGTTTTGTTTAAGTCTGTTCTTAATTGGTTGATTAATGTAAGCTAAGTCCTTTTCTCCCCCACCATCTCTACAGATGGCAAATGGTAGGTCCCAACTGTCATTGTGTGCAAAAAAGGTTATGGTTCAAAGTCAGAGATCCAGAGATACCACGATAATCAATCATAGGAACTTGTCTCGCTGTGCCCAGCCAGGCAAAAGTTAGGCTTGGTAGGAACATTCCCTCCAAACTCATCCCGAGGAATTGCTTTACACTTTGTTTCGGTGGGGACAAGTTGCTGCAAAGTTCTCGTGGCCGGATCTGGGGCGTTTCAATAAGTCCCAGCAGAGCTGTGCTGCCGGTGCGCATGGCTGGGGCTTTTCTTCCCCTCGGCATCCTTCTCCTTGGCAGGGGCTGTGTGGAAGCAGGAGGTGCAGCCCGTGAACCTCACTGCTAAAAAAATGAGTCCACCAGAAATAAGACCAGGATGTCTGCTTTAGAGAATTGCCTTCAAATACATATCTTTGAAACGTTTTCCTTTTTTTAATCTAAGAGGATGATTTATTAAGGCTAACTTCCTTCTCAGGATGAAGCATAGAATTATGTTTCTGGTATCGATCTCTAAAGAGGATTTGCATTTTATTCATACTATAAAAGTGCTTTTAATGGAGACATCGCGGTAATTGAATTTATACTGTGTGTAACTATCGAAGTATCTTTTTAATTATTTTATGTTATGTAATACAATAACTAAATCTAAAGCCTGTGAAAGGGGATGGCTGTACTATGTCCTTAGGAGTAACATATATAGCTTTTAATATTCTAACGGTGGAATGCAGTTAAGGACATTCTTTATTTGAGGGAAAAAAAAAGGGGGGGGGGAGAGCGAGAGGAGAAAGATTTCATTACATTCAGCACAGTATGAGACTAAGTCAAAGTAGTTTTGCTAATTAAATTCAATTGCTATCCATTAGACCAATGGAATGAGATGAATCTACCATATAGCTGACACAGCACAGGTATGCAATTTGGCTAAATGGCCATTTCAGAGCTGCAGCACGCCTTCCTCCGCTCGCTCGCCTTTCCAGGCTCACCAGTTCTGCGCAGAGCGGAGCCGAGCAGCCCCGACTCCTCTCGGGGAGCACGGCCACGTGTTGGGATACGCAGGCTCAGGGCCTGAGCCCTCGCTGCCGTGCCCTTCAGCATGTGCTGGAGCGAGCTCATAAAGTCCGAAGGCAACAGGGAGAGGGGATTCGTGGATATTTCCCTTTTCTCTCCGTCCTCGTATTGCATAGAGCCTGCCAGCAGCTGCTGAGAGAGCAAGTCTGAGTTACCAAAACGAAAGGCAGTGAGCAGGGTATGTGTGCCAGTGTTTTGGCAAGTTGTACTACTTGGGGAGATCTTGTATGTCAGACAGAGAAGTCTCCTACCCCAGTGAAATGACAAGAATACCTCTCAAGCATTGGCGGAGGCAAAATTTTGACAGCCAGCAAGGCTGCGATGCTGCTGAGCGCACAGATTTACACTTCCTGCCAAGATTAAAATGGGCTAAACCCAAAAAGGGTATTAAGGATTGTCACTTTAGGAAGAAATAACGTCTTAGTGTAATGTGTGGAGGCGATCAGCCTTCCAATAGTTTTATTTCCTGAGATCTCGCAAGCTCACGTGTAATGGTTGCTGCCATTGGGTCAGGACTGGCAGGACAGAAAAATAAAAAATAAACTTGTAAGACAACTGGAATGAAAAATTTTCCACCTCCCCTGCTTTGATGCCGGCGCTGAAGTTTCAGCTTTGCCTCTCTCTGGAGCAAATCTCGGCAAAGTCTGGGGAGTTCGGTGCGAACGAAGCCTCTGAACTTTGCTTTCTGCTTCTGATTAACTGCTGTGGCGTATTTTCCTTCGAGCTATATTTAGTGAAAGGAAAAAAAATTGCCAAGTTGGGCTGAAAAAAGGCCCGGCAGAAAGCTGGTCATTTAAGCCTCTCTTTGCTGTACGGTATCCTTAAACTTCCTTCCGACAGTATCCTTAAACTTCCTTCCGAGCGCAACCGGTGATGCTTTTTATGATCAATCTTTCGGGTCGGGGTATTTGCTCAATAGAGTCCAGACAAATAAATGTGAAGAAAAGCATCCTGCTTTAAAAGAAGGAAACAATTAAACCTCCTACTTTGTTATTTACAGTAACTACCTTTTTTTACCAATTGTCGGAGTTCGAATGGAAGTAGCAGTGTGAAGAGGGAAATGTGGGAACTTTCATTTGTCGAGACTTTGCATTTCTTCTGCTTTATAGCCATCAGAAAAGAGATTGTTGTGCATTCTATTAAATACTGCCAGTATGATTAATTTAAAGGGTTACATTTTATTGAACCCTGGTGTAGATGTTCTTTGTCAACTCACATTCACTGCTAGTTAGAGTGTGTGTCGCATTTATCAAAACTTTCTGGAGCCCCTCTCACCTCATTAGCATGTGAATCTCTATTGAGCAGTTAATGTCCGTTACAGCGAGAGTGCTCAATTCTTGTTTTCAATAAGCCAGTTGTAAAATGTCAGACTGTCACTTACAATATAAAAAAGCAAAAATGATGGTATTTGTAAAAATGTTATCACCTCATAAAAACAAATTGTAAAGACATGAAAGTGATCTTGGTATGCTTTGCTTTCAGAAGTGAGTTAGTACAGCTGCTTTAAATACCAGTTGTCTGGATTCCCACACTTTCCTACCAATGGAGAGGTTTACACAAGCATAATTTAAGTTACAATTACCCTAATTAACATCTCATTTGCATAAATTGTTGAAGTCAAAACAACAAAGAATTGCTTAAGAAGCTTAACCCTATTTGTCCAAAATAAAGAGATGAGTTTTCACTTTGCAATCAAAATTGGCAGGTTCATTATGTCTGAGCTGGAATACAAACGGAAGTTATACTATTAATTAATACTTTACATTTTTATGATTGGGCTGTGCTTCTCCTATTTACAAGGTGTGAGATTTCAAAACATCGCACCGTTGCTGTCAGAGGTGCAGAGCTGTCAGGTGGGGAGTTCCTGGAGTATTTCTGGAATTAGTAAACCCTGGCTCTGTCCCCCTCATCCCTCTCCTTTGCACATGTGAGCAAACCTTGGCTTAGTCTGCTCCGGCTGGGATGGGGACTGGGGATAAGAACACATCCAGTCTGGGCTGAAAATTCTCATCCCGAATTGTGGGATGGTGTGAAGAGGCCAAGTGACAGCAGTGACAATAGCGATTATGAGCAGAGACCCTCTGTCTCCGCTGTGGCAGAGCTGGCCAGTCCACCTGGGTCCTCCCAAGTGTTCCCAGACATTCTGAGGCTACTGGAAATTTTGGCCCTCAGCTTGGAATACAAAAGTGCGGAGAGAGAACTGTAAAATAAACTTCAGATACTATTTATTTAGTAAAAACACAACTAGTCTTCCAGTTACGGTTTTGGGGTGCTGGTTTAGAGAAGCTTCCACTGCTTATGGATGAGTCCTGGTGCTGCCCCCTAATCCATGTCCTTTGAACATCTAACTCCTGGTCAGTGCCTGCAGCAGGCAGAGAGGATGGATGAGGTTTGGCCAAAGCTGATGAAGGCAAGGGGAGTTTTCCCCTTGGATGGTTGCTACCCTGGGTAGGTTACAACTGCTACACTGGCTTTTTCTATACCTGTTCACTATCTGCTACAAAAAATAACTTTTTCCGTGCCTCTGCCATTGATAGGGGCAGTCAGTGCTGTGATGCTGAGGGGTTTAAGCAGGGTGGGATGTGGGGAAACTTGTTAGCCTGTGGAGATGGGGGGTGGCACGAGGTTTTGATGGGCTGTCAGGTGCCCGTGTGCCGGTGCTAATGAAAGCGTTCCCAGTCGCCAGGGCCATATTTTTCTTTCCTGTATTATCTTGTTGCAGCTTCATTAGCTAAGTCAGAGTGAATGTGCATTAGCCCAATAAAACCCTTCCTGCAGGCCTGTGATTTAGCATCCCCTCCCAGCAATGCCCTCTGGATGGAGATTATCCGCCGGCGTCTGCAAGTAGGTGCAGATCGATTGAGCTGCGCTGGAGCCCTGCCTTGAGCTCAGGTTTAACTCAAGGCTGAACCTGTACTGGAAAGCTTTGCAAAGCAAAGACCCCAGTGAACTTGTAATTGTAAACCAGCTGAACCAAAGAGGAATCTCTCTTCGTGGTTTTGCATATTCCTTTTTAAAGATTGCATTATAATTGAGCGGTTGACTTTCGTGTGGCGCTCTCCTTTATGAGCCAGTGATTACACAGTGTAGGGTGCTTATGCTCTGAACATGAATGAATCTGCCAGTTCTACTACAGTACTCTTTATAAAATAACAAGGCTTACCAGGTGGCAAGAATTGCATAATTGAATTGGACTGAATCCTGGTTTTCCCAACCCAGAGCGGTTACACTTAAGACGTAAATTACAATTAAAAGAGACAGAATGTTTCCATTGTATTAAGAATCCTTAATAGCAAACTTTTCTCCCATAAGGCTCTGTTCTCTTCCTGAAGTGTGAGAGGAATGGCTGTATGTGTCTAACTACCATTAACACTAATGGGAGCGGTGTACATAAATCCCGGCACGGCGATGCCAGAACAGACCCCAGATGCCTTTAAAGAGGAAAGTGCTTGTAGGGGATGAATAGAGGCACACGAGTCTGTTGGTCCCTGTAACATCTGCTCTGGAAATGTGGAAGAGCTCAATTTGAGGTGCGGGTTTTCGGATAGCCTTCTTGAGTTTCACGCGTTGTGAAACCAGCTCGCTGCTCCCTCAGCCGGGCTCTTCCTCCAGGGCTCTGGGAGGAAGCAGATCTCAAAAGCAGATAGGAAGATGCCATGGACAGATTCAAATGCCACCAAAACCACTATTCATTCTAGTCTTCCAGAAAGTTAAAAAAAACCAAACTGGCGCTGTTTGCCAAGAGTACCCGCGCTCCCCAAGTTGTGCTCACCACTTCCTACCCTTCGGAGCTGGGGATATTGAGAACATCTGTTTCCAAATGCAATGAGAAGAGGATAGTCCGCTTCCTTCCCTCCTTTCCAGAGGACCTTCGGGTTTCCCTGCCTCTTTGTTTCTTATTCCCCTTCTCCCTGGGATGCCTGTCAACAGCAATCCTAATCCAGCTGTGCAGGTCAGGCACTACACAGAGCTATTCCTTCAGCCATCCTGAACAGCCAGGGACCAGTTTTCCACCCCCAGCCCCGCTCTGGCCATGTGGGCATGGGCATCTGTCCCATGCACAATTCACTCAAGAAGGAGAAGACGATGATACAAAGCCTCATTTTTATTCCAGACCCGGTTCTTGGTGAACTTTCTGGTCTGCACTTCTCCACGGCGATGCAATGCACTGTCACCTTGCCATTAGGGCCCAGTAATTAATAGCTGCCTAATAGGAGTGAATGTAGTTGCTCAGCAAAATGAATGATGTGTGCTACAAGGAAAAGCACTAGAAAGTAAAGCTGGAGCTGGGAAGTTGTTAGTGAGGGGAAATTTCTGCCTGCCCTTCATTAGGAGAAGCTCCAAAGAAACGTAAAGTTTCATCGCATTAATCAGAACTGGCATCATGTGATATTTTTCTTTGTTATTTGGCATAAATTGCATGCATTAAGTGATTTAAATTATGCATATACCTGCCATAAATTTTTTTGCTGATATTTAATGAATACTGTGGGTTGTCTTTGAGCATTGGAACATACAGACTGGTGAAGGCTGAACGCAGCTCTGTTTTCTGGCTGACAGAATCGGTTTTCACATGGGCTCCAGCACGGACAGGGAGAAAAGGGCAAGTTTTGAGTGAGTTTGTTACCATCAGAGCTCTCACAGCCATCCCTCCTTCATGCTTTTCTCATCACTCTTTATTTTTGAAGATGAGCCCAGTCCTGTAAAGAACAAACCAACTCTTTTTGCACCTCTACTGTGACAGATTTTAACCACTATGGTAGTCATGAAATGGCCACAAAATACCTACCACTAGTCAAAGACCAGCTGTGTTTTTGTAAGGCCTGCTTTGAACAAGTTGCAGTCAATTTTTTCTGGCTCTTTAGAAGCTGTGACTGACATGAGGATATATAACGTCAGGAATACCTTTATATGATTTTTTTTTTTTTCTGTCCCGGTACTGTAGTGTAATTAGCAGGTCCAGACTTGCTCGTGCTCTTTTCAAATGCAATTCTTCTCGGGGAAAGACATTAAACCAAAGGATGATGTAGCTTTTCACAGCCACTCAGATGAAAGTAAGTGGTGGTTACAATTATTCAAAAGTACTCAGAGAAGTATTGAATATGTTAATCTTTGCTGGGAGAAAGCCCTGGACTGGTACACGTGGCTGGAAATGTGCAGAGGTTGGGTGCCCTTCCAGCTCCACCACAGCCTTTCTTTGTGGCCTTGGGCAAACTATTTAACTGGTTCTGCAGTAGCACCGTTTGTCGGGAGCGCGAGTGGGAGCGACGCTGTTTCTTTTCTTCTTTCCATTCGTCTGCTGACGATAGTAAAGTTTCCGGAGCGCAGACACTGTGTGTGTTGCTGCTGTGCCCAGCCCAGGCACGGCACAGGTATCGATGTTTATCGCCGTTACCACTGTTCTTGGCTTGCAGAAGACATTTACCGGTCTAGATCAGAGCATGCAACAGCGACGTAGGAACTCACTTCAATGTAGCAATCTATAAAGCTGTCTGCTATATTCAAAAATGAGAGTGGATGACACCCTCTCCCCCACTGCCCATCTGCTGGGACGGACGCTGTGCCCGGGATAATGCTGTCCTTGTTCTCAGGAACACGGCAGCGCTTTCTCTGGCGGCCGGGGCCGGGGCCATTCCTCCCGCGCCTCCATACGCACCTGCAGAAAAAGCCCAGAGATTCCCAATGCCTTTTGCTACTGACACATCCTTTTAAAAAGTCTGTTTAAAGTAATGGAAAAAGGATAATTTTGAGGACTGATTGGTAGGATCCAACCTGGTAAGGTTTTAGAAATACTTTGAAATTTGCTCTCCCCTGGCACACACATAGAATGTTACCACATGGCTTTTATTAGAAATGGTGGCTTTAGACAACCCAGAGCTCTTTAAAAGTTAAACAAAAACAATGATAAAGGCCAGTATCTTTGGCTTTGACATGTGGACTTGCAGCCTCTTTGTCCAAAATGCTGTACAGCTCAGAAACAGAGGGTTTGTTCCTGGGTCTGTGCCGTGTGGCTGCTGGAGTGTCTTCTGAAATGGCAAATGGAAAGGAGGCAAATAAAACCCAAAAATGGTCTATCAGGCAGACTAGGAAGAGAAGGTAAGGGGGGGGAGCAAGTAGATCTCCTGGAAAATAGCCACCAAAGAAATACCTAGCATGAGATTTTGTTGAGTTTTATTTCAAGTAAAAATTAAGAGAGGCCTTCTCCTCTTCTAGAACCACATTCACTTCATTATTAATCTTACCAACAGTGAGCACCACGTGGTAGAAGGAACATACCCGTCACTGTAATGCTGTTCTCACAAGCCAAGGAATTTGCATGTCCAAACGGGATGTGTATCATAAATAGACTGTTTACAGTAGACTTAAATTATATGATGAGCCATATAACAGCAGTGAATATATCACACCGTGAGCCCCTGCCAACCATGCATGACTACTATTTGCTTCTCCTCAGGCAGTAAACAAAGTTTTCAGCTGACCTACTGTTTGGTAGAAGTGCACGGAAATAGAGATAAGCAGCGCTGCTTGTAATGCTGTAGTGGAATAAAATCTGGCATAAATTTGCCTAGAAAGTAAAAGGAATGCATGAAATATTATTTCTTAGTTCACATGCAGCTCTTCTGCCAGCACACCATGTAATATTGCATTGCTAGGAAAAGGGGATTTGTTCCTGTTTTTGCAAGGGTTTGTATTCCAATTGGGTGGTCAAGGCAATGTATATCACAGGAATCCCAAATCCTTTACGTGAAGTGTGTATTAAATGGCTGGAACCCCTCTGCTCTGGAGCCACTCTGGGAGAGCTGGGGGTGCTCAGCCTGGAGGAGGCCTTAGAGCCTCTAAGGTCCTGGGGAGATCTTAGAGCCCCTTACAGGTCCTAAAGGGGCTCCCAAGACACCTGGGGAAGGACTTTGGACAAGGGATGGAGGGACAGGACACAGGGAATGGTTCCCACTTCCAGAGGGTAGGGATACATAGGATATTGGGAAGAAATTCTTGGCTGTGAGAGTAGTGAGGCCCTGGCACAGGGTTGTCCAGAGAGGCTGCGGTTGCCCCTGTATCCCTGGAAGTGTCCAAGACCAGGCTGGACAGGGCTTGGAGCAACCTGGGATAGTGGAAGGTGTCCCTGACCGTGGCAGGGGGCTGGAACTGGATGGGCTTTAAGTTCACTCCCAACCCAAATCATTTGGTGATTCTATAAATATTCTAAACTAATAACCTGAAGAAACAGACAAAGGGGATGAATTGTCCCGTATCCTATTGAAAGACCTTGAGATTCCCCCTGGATTCAGCAGGACTTGCAGTATCCCTTCCAACTTTGGGATGAACACTTTAACATAAGGCTAGAAAGGCACATCTGGCTTCCCAGGACAGACCTAGACTTCACCTACGCTCAAAAACGCGCTGTTTGGGGCTCTGCAGATTTGTATAACACACTTTGGACTAATTTTCCAATGCCTAATGGGAACGTCGTGCATCCCAGCCGGTTGTTTGTTTGTCTGCCTGCTCCTCGCCTCCCTCCTACCCTATTTATATACGCACACATGCAAAAAATATGAGAGTTAAAGAAAAATGTCAACCATATGTAACATACATGGAGATTAGTGACAGTAACAGTGAATTCATTGTGGTTTTGGCAGTCAGGACACCATCCAGGCCATATTTTAAAGTTTTAGACAAATCCACATGTATTCCAGAGATTGCTGTGGATTTTCAGTATGTGTGGCTCATTAGATACGCAATCTGCCTGCTATTCTCTCCTGTCACACAAAGCTGATGGCAGCAAACTGGCATCTTGGAGATGTTGGTAGCACTGCAGATTTTAGCATTAATGCCAGCCTTGGGCATCCTGGAGCTCCGTAGCCTTGTGTGACACGTGCTGGCGGTGAGGGGTGCCGGTGTCCCACGGCTGGGAGATCATGGACGAGCCTGCAGCAGAATGCTGCTGCTGTGGTTGCAGTTCTGCTTTCAGGCAAAATACAATGATTAAAATCCATATTTTGTCTCAGATCATCGTCCTTAAAGAAGGAAACATTGCAAAACTTGGAGCCTTACACTCAGATTCTGCTTTTTCTGGTCCATCCCAGCTACAGCTTTTTTGCTTTGTTTCCTCTTATCACATCTTGAAACTACTTTTTTGGGGGGGGCTATAAGTGAACATAAACCTCTTCTTAAGTTCATAATGTTTTTTCAGATTTTTACATTCTTCTCAAATTCCTGTAATTTTTTCTGTAAATCTCCACAGCTCCATATCCCTGTGACTATATGTGTACAGAGCTATTGCTACCCATCTGATAACCATGTGCAGCATACAAAAGCACGGCTTTGATTCACATAAAAGTGCTAAACTTGCCTAAACCCGTCCGAGTTCAGGCGAGGCTACGTTCGGCGCAGGGCTGAGTGCTTAAATATAGGTGAAGGCAACTCTGGTCTGCTAATTTCAGCAGAATGTTTCAAACAAAGTGTTACTGTTTAATCTGGGCACATGACGGGTGAATGAATGTTTGAATGAAATGACATAATTGTTGGTTAGCCTGTATAATTTGGAGAGCATTTGCAGAAGTTTAACTCTTCTCTGGAGGCAACGGATCCTCGTGGCGGGAAGGGAAGCTCCTTCCCCAAAGGCAGAGGATGGCCAGATCCTGGATCCCTTTGCACATGCCAAGCTTTGGAACGCCGTGCTGGACTGGCTTTTGGTTCCAGAGGATCATCTTTAGCCCCTCTCCTCACATCGTGTATGATATTTAATGCGTCATCTTTGTTTTAAACAAACAATGCACAAGCTGTTGCTGGCAATGGTGGGAAGCTGGTGGTCCATCTGGAAAGCAGGGAGATAGATGAGAGGGAAAAAAAGAGAATTAAAAGTGTTTAGGGGTGTATTTGCATGTGTAAAACCCTGGGATGGGAGGAGGGTGTTTAATAGATTTTTAAAAAGAACTTTGAAGAGAGGGGAGATGCTTTGCCTGTAAAGGAGTCCATCAATAATAGACAGTATTTGTGTAATCAAATCAAAGGGTTTACTCAAAACAAAGCAAAGCTGCCTGTCCATACCTTTAAAAAAGTTGTTTATTCATTATTTCTGCTGCATCAAGTCTGCTCACTGTAAAATTAACCAATTTTTCCTTGACAAAAGTTCAGGACGGTATAAAATTAACCAATAATATGGCTTATTAATTAAACCAGTGGCAAAACAGCCATCTGAGTGTAACAGGCTCCACGGGACGGTTACAAGTCGGGTTTCTGGCTGAGTGCTTCTCACCCCACCTCAGCTCACCACTGCCCAGCGTGCAGCCAGTCTGCCATTGAAAACCTTGATTATAACCAGAAAAAAGTTCATTGAAACCAGAAGAAGTTACAAAATCATTAATCTTTCCTGCCATCTTGGATTCTCCCTCTCGCCAGAATCCAGCCAGATGTTTTGCAGTCGCTGCGTACACAGGGCGCTGCGATCCTTTTTGCAAAGCTCGGGGTTTTTCCTCCATCCTTAGGGATCTTTGCTCCGAAATGATGTGTTTTGCCTCTGCTTTGGAGATTCTCCATCACTGCTAAGGGCTTCCTGGAGAACAGGAGGCACTCTTTCAGCATAAGCCTGTTTGTAAATTAAACTCTTTTATGCGTGCAGCGGTTTTACTGCCATCCTTGGGGACTGGGGCTGAGCGTTTTGGGGAGCAATTCCCTGCAGGAATGCTGAGCATCACTGCTGTTTCGGGCTTGCCAGGCCTGAGGATGATGTATGGAGCAGGTGGTTGCAATTTAGGGTTCGCTGCTGTTCCTGGGGAAATGGGTGGAAAAAAGGAGGGTTGGGAACAGAGTGAAAAGGCAGCAGGAACAAGGCTGGCATTATCCACGCCGCTCCCAGCCTGAGCCTGCGCCCTGCACAGCTCAGAAAGCTGCATCTTCCCCCCCTTAAAAAGGACCTCAGTGAATGAACAGGCAAAAGACCTGAGCGAGGAGGTTTTAATAAAAAAACTCCAAAATGTAAAAAACTTAATTGGGGCTCACTGAGCAATCCGACATCGCGGCAAATCCTGCTCCGAAATATATGTGCTCTGCTTTAATGACAGCACATAGAGTACTGCTGAGATAGTGGAAAATTTTACAGGGAGTTTTGCTTAAGGAATGGTTTTAACTCAAGTTACCTGTAGAGCCCAGTGTCATATGGAAACACTTAGGGAGCTGTGGAAAACTTTCTGAAATACAGTGGAATTTATCTAGCGCAGCATTTCTCATAGGGAGGAGGAATATGGATTACAATGGAGTCAGGAAGGAGCGGGCTACGGCGCTCTTGGAGACGGCCACTCGCAGCCCCGCGACCGCAGATGAAAAGTACATGTGTAACCAGGGGGAGCATTCCTCACTGGCCCCGTCTGGGATGCATTTATGCTATTTGCCATGCACGTAACCTCGTTATAGAAAACAGAGTCCAATAACCTTAAAAAAATGGACAGTAAAAGAAAAAAAAAAAAAAAGGTGCAAGGAAGCAGATCTGCTTCCAGATTTGCACGCCCGGGGCCTGCAGTGGGGTAGGAACGGTGAAACGCGGATCCGGGGGGCCCCCGGTGCCGGCAGCCTGTGTTTGCTGCGGGCACAGTGCTGATGGAGCTGCAGCTCCAAGGTGGAAGAACGCTGGACAGCCCTGGAACAGCGGGAGCACTGCGTGCCCTGCAGCCCTGCACGGCCACGGTGCACCCGGGAGGGCCGGTGTTTGGTGCCGTGGGGTGTCCCAGGAGCCGGGCAGGGCAGGGATGGGAGGAAGCAGAGATGTTTTCAAGTGCATTTCGTTATAGATTTGCTCCCTAAATGCTTATGGCACTGGCCGCCAGAGCATCTGGGCACTTCACAATAATTAAAACTGACAAATCCATAAACAGTAAACAACAGGCTACCCACTCGGGCAGCCAAAAACCCACTACTGCATAAGCTCAATAGCTGCACCCATCTGCCAAATAAAATCCTCTCCACTGCCTCCCCTCGTCTGCACAGGCCAGGACAGAGCCAGGCCCTTCCCCACCATCACCCCCGGCTGAGCACAGCCTGACCCCTCACCCTCCCTGAGGCGTCTCCAGGGCTTCATGCCGGCTTTGGGAGCAGCAAGAGTTTATTTCTAATTTTTTTTCCAAGTTCTTTTCCCCACCACAAAGTGGCAAGAAGTAATGACACCCTTTTCCTTCTGACTTCTTGGCCTGCTAACCCTTTCGCAACACAATGGGAAGGCAACCGCTCGCACCCAGGGGAGGGGATTTAATGACTAGAAAATAAAGAGAGAGAATTTACTTGGAAAAACTGTGGAATTAAAAGTTCTGGACAAAACACGCATCACTGATGCATAACATTTTTGTTAATTGGGTCTTAACAGGTTTGTGACTCAGGCTGTAATTATTTGAGAAATGGGTCACACCAGGCAGTGCCAGCCGCGTGTCCTGCCGCTGCGGGAACTTTCACCTAGTTGTAAAACTACATCTCAACGCGTGTTCCCTCCGCCCCGGCAGAGATCCCGGCCCTCGGAGGAGCCGCGGCAGAGTGCCGAGCCCGTGGCCTCTGGGATGGGTGTCGGGGCGCCGGGATGCTCCCTGCAGACCCCTCCTGGTGGGGGAGAGCTGGGACAGCCCCGTCCCGCTCCCTGTGCCCTGGAGAGGTGTCTTATCCCGTGCCAAACGCTCTCCCCCTTTCTCCCTCGCTATTGTTTTTACTTTCTGATTTTTTTCCCGTGTTTTCCTGACCCGGCAGAGGCACTAAATCTTCCTAATGCCTCCCTGCCCTCGTATCGCAGAACAGGCTGTGGGAAGTTGTTATTTCTTTTTTTTTTTTCTTT
>VXAC01003398.1:34523-62897 GCA_013399225.1 Rhipidura dahli
TTTTTTTTTTTTTTTTTAACTAAAGCGAGATTAATTAAAATATAAAAAATGCACCCAACTGTGGTAAATCATTTCTCTTTGCGGAGCGATCGCTCCCTGCTCCATCCACCTCTGCTTTCCTCGGCAGAAGTATCTCCATGCGAGCTGAAGTCTTCTAACGCTCGTAAAGCACCCGAGATATTATCTCTCTAATTAGCAGCTGGAAAAAAATAAATGAGAGATCAATTAATGCTATAATTATAAACAGTGCCTTTAGATGTGTTGTTTGTGGTGAACGAAGGCTTACGCTGACAAGAGCCGTGCTGTGATTCTCCCCCCAAAAAGTTGGAGCAGGAGCCCCCTCTCCAGCCCCGAGTCGTTCCTGGCTGCACAGCCCACCCCAGGGTGCCGGGGAGGAGTTTGGGGGGGCTCCCACATCCAAGGACAGCATTTTTTCTGGTCCCTGACTGGCTCTGGGGAGGTGATGGGGTCCCCCGGTGGGGCCGGGGGGTGGTTTGCAGCTCTCTCTTGGCCCTTTCCTGCTCCGGGGTAAGCTGTTTTTCATATATTGTAGCCTGGGAAAGCTGTGTTACTGTTAAAAGAGTAACCATATCCCTTTCTGAGCTGTTGCCAAGCAGATGTAGGGTTTTGGAAAGTTCCCAACAAACTTCCACAGCTGATACTTTACCGACTTGTTCCTTCTCCCGTCCCTCTACTTGCACCTATTTAAATAACCAAAGGACATAATTTGGGGGAGGGAGTGCTGCTCTGCAGCTTCTACTTGTTAAATATAATTAATTGAGAGTGACCCGTTAGTCAATTACAGTGTGTGGCTTCGAAAAGAAATAGGGAAATATAAAATAATACTGTTTTACCGAAAAAAAAACCGCCTTACTTTGTGCTGAAGAAGGACAGAATAATGGAGCAAATCGAGCCGGCTGCTGCTGCTTTGCAACAGGGCAAATATCTCATTTACTTTCTTAATAGCAGTTTGTGGGGTGGCTGCAGGAGGAGGAGGAGGAGAAGAAATCAGGAGAAATCCAGGTTTTCGAAGGCTGGCAGTGGTGTGAAACTCGGTGTCGATGCAGGTCCCACTTGCATGGGCCGGAGGGGGCACAACGCAGGGCACTGGAAATGTGGAAAGCTCCCACAAATCATATCTCACAGGAAAGGTTTATGGGAGTTCAGAGTACAGCAGAGGGGATGGATGTCAGGTTTTCCTACACAATAGAGGGTCTTTTGTTTCTGCGCTGCCTCTTGGCAGCAGCCCCCATGCCACTGCTGGTAATTTCCTGTCCATCCTTCGCCGAGCGGCGGGGCTGGAGCAGGGGAGTAGTCCCACGTTTTTGTTTAGACTGTGTTTTTTTAATGCTGAGCCTTGTCCTAAGCAGGATATCCCTGTGTATGTTTGGAGTTCCTGAACTTCTCTGGAGAAAATTATCCTTAAAAAGCCCCTTCCACAACACCGAGTTTCTAACTTGTCTCTTGCAAAAAAAACCAAAAAAACAAAAAAACCAAACAAACAAAAAAAAAAACAACCACCAAAAAAAACCAGCAACAAAAAGCCCAGGTTTAATTGCTTTTGCTTGTGAGAGCTTGTACCTTGTGGCTTAATCTGCCCGTGTCTCAAACATCCATCAGCGTTTTCCTTCCACCCAGGGGCTCAGGAGGAATCCAAAAAGGGAAAGGGGAGGCGATTGGATTGGCAGTTTTACTTTTGGCAGCTGGGGGACAGTCCAGCAGGACCCAGACCTCACTAGATGGGACAATGTCCCTCGGTCTCTGCGTGTGCAGAGAGCTTGAGCTCATCCCTGTTTTCCAAAGCGTGGATGTTTTGCAGTCAAAGGAGCTCAAGGGATGGTGCTTGGCTGCTGACTGGAGCTGTAGTTTTCTCAGAAAACCTCCAAAATTATGAACCAGCACCTAGTTTGTTTTTTCCCTGTCTGTCCCAAATTATTTTCTCGGACCGCCCTGACTGCATTTGTTGACGCCACATAGTAAAACCAAAGTAAAAGTAAAAGCAAGGAGCCCAGTGGCTGGTGTGCACGGGGGAAGCAGGGCGAGCTCCCAGCTGTAGGCTCCCTAGAGGAAAATATGGAAAAATATATCCAGTAAATCCAAAACGGAGGCGCCTCCATAATGAGTCTCAGTGACGGGACAGCCCTCTGGATGGGAAAAATACCCCTGCTTTTTCTGTAAAACTCCCATCCCCTTGACAGAACAGCCCAGAGAAACCTCAGGGATGGGGTCTCTTTCCCTTGAGGGTATGGCCCTTGCAGCCATGCCTCATTATTTAGGTGTAGAATCCCTCCAGATTAGCAGCTGGCATGGTGAGCAATCCAGGGCAGCCCGGCTGCCTCCGCTCCGCTGCGTGGCAATTACCCCGTGCCGGGAAAGCCTGGATAACGAGGATTGGGAGCAGAGTGGAGGGGCTGGAGTTGGTCAGGTCGCTCCCAGGAAGCCCTGCGTGGGTTAAGCTGCAGGTGCATGGTGCTCTGCAGAGCTGCGTGGTGCTACATGGGGACATCCCGTGCTGTATGGCACTGGGGCAGCTGCGCAGGGCTCTGGGGTGACTTGCTCTGAGGTGCTGTATGGTGCTGTGTGGCACCACCCACAGCTGTATGGCACTGTGCAGTGCTCTGAGGTGCTGTACAGTGCTCTGTGGGGCTGTATGGTGCTGTGCAGTGCTCTGCAGTGTACAATGCTACATCACCTGCAGCGCTACGCGATGTTGTATGGTGCTATGGGATGTTGTACAGTGCTACAGGAGGTTGCAAGGTGTTACAGTGCTGTAAAAGTACAGTGCTACGCTACCTACAGTGCTACACAATGTTGTAGGGTGCTATAGGATGTGCTACAATGCTGTAAATGTGCAGTGCTGCACTACCTGCAGTTCTACAAAATGTTGTAGGGTGCTATAGGATGTTTTACGGTGCTATAGGGCGTTGTACGGCGCTCTATGTGCTCCCCTGGCTCAGGCATTCTTCTGGGTAACCTGATCTCGCTTCTGTCTGCTTTCAACAGATAGGCGAGGTGAAGTTATGTTAAACATGTCGCAGTAAGTTTGGTTCGCACCGCTCCGGTCTGGTTTTCTTCCTTGATTAGCTTTAATCAAACCCTCCGCATTACATGACCTTAATAAAGCTATTTTTCCTGACAAGCAAAGACTGTCTTAACAAGCAAAGCTCATCTGGCCTGAAACTAAAGCCAAGTCAAGATGGTGTTTTAGGTCCTCATTAAAGTCCACAGCATGAAGCGAGAGGGAAAATGATGGAATGGTGCTCCACCAAACCATCTCTCCTTTACATTTAATTAGAGGAATTATACGCAACCCAGTAGATGCCTTGGGAAAGCAATCACCAGTGGGTTTCTAAAGAGCCCAGTAGTATAAAAGCGGGCAGCTCCGGCTTTGGCAAAGGGCAAATTAACACCAGGAGCTGGGTGGACTTCGGGATCAACCAGGAGAACAAAATAATCATCTGGTGTTAATATGAAAAGGGCTCAGAAGCCGCCCGTCCCTGCTCCGGAGCTCACACGGGCAGCGCGCAGCGACCCTGCCGTGCTCGGGAGGGAGAGTTCGCCGGCGCCGCCGTGTTTGTTCCCCCCTCAGCCCTCTCCTTCGGTTACTGCTGACTCACGCAGGTCGGGGAACGATCGGGGCCGGGCGGCGAGGCGAGGAGCCGAAGGAAAAGCCCCGGCGGGGAGCGATGCCACGGGGCTTGGCAGTGGGTGAGGAAATCAGCCACATGCAGACAAAATGCGGTCAAGCAGCCGCCCCACGCAGAGGATGTCCCTTACGCTCATTAGCATTGTGTTTGGAGCAGAGCTTATCAAAAAGCAGCCAACAGACAGAATCTGTGGTTTGCGCTTTCTGGCGTTCCTTTTTTTTTTTTTTTTTTTTTTTTTCTTTTTTTTTTTTNTTTTTTTTTTTTTTTTCTTCTTTTTTTTTTTCTTTTTTTTTTTTTTTTTTTTTTTTTTTTTTTTCCGGAGGGTTTCTAAAGGGTTGTAATCCACTCTGTTTTTATTGCCGTTGCCTCTGGACGTGCTGCAGCTCCAGCCAGCAGTTATTCCAGCCTCTCCAGCCTCCCTGCGAAGGTCTGTGCTGCGGCTGCTACTAAACTGTAAACCACAGAACTTCCTTAACCCTTTGCCTTCTGTAGCTGCCCAGAGCATGAAGACAAAGGGCCCTTCTGAAACCTGAAGCCCCTGGGGCTTTCTCTCAGCTCCCCCAAAATATATTTTTGTACATTGGTGGCTGTTCCATGCAAAGCTGAGGGGGTGTGGATCCGCTGGCCAAGAGGAGACCCTCAGTGCTGCCGTACCACAGGCTCCCTTCTGCCGATTAGGGGCTCTATGGATGCCCCTAATCCATCAACTTTGCCAAATGCAGCCAGAGTCCTCTCCTTGTTGCCAGAAGGTCGTGGGTACAGCCTCACTTGGGGAAGGGGTCCGAGGCTGCTTGCTCCCCCATGCCACTCAGCAGCTTCAGTGGGATTAGGGAATGTCTCTGCATCCATCCCCTGGTGCCAGCATCACCGTGACCTGTGAACCTGCCATCTCTCTGCACCTGCTGAAGACATCACGCCCTGCACCATCCATTTTCCTCATCTCCACTGTTTCATCCTTAAACTCCACTGTACCCTCTTGGGAACAGAAGCATCTTGCTGCGATATGGTCAGAGCTACTTTGCCCGATCGCATTTGCGTGTCCTGGCTGTGAGTATCCCTTTCTTTCCTCCACATCAACCCCGTCTCACAGGGATGTTTGTCCTGCTGCACTCTGTGAGCCCATGAATGGGTGCTGGCCTTTCCTGCCCCATTCCCACTGAAAATCACAGAATCACAGAATGGTGTCAGTTGGAAAGGAGCTCAAAGTCCATCCAGTCCCACCCCCTGCCATGGGCAGGAACACCTTCCACTAGCCCAGGTTGCTCCAAGCCTCATCCAGCCTGGCCTTAGACACTTCCAGGGATGGAGCAGCCACAGTTTCTCTAGGCAACCTGTGCCAGGCCCTGACCACCCTCAGAGGGAGGAATTTTTTCCTGATAATCTAATCCAAAGCTGCCTTCTTGCAATTAAAGCCATTTCCCCTTGTCCTATCACTCCGTGCCCTGTAAACAGCCCCTCTTTGCTCAATCAATTCTTTGCTTTCTTGTCCATGAGGATATTTGGAAATAATCTCCTAAAAAGGCAATCTCAAAAAGGTCCTGTTGTTACCCATATTTGTACACAGGCTCGTGAGCGACAGGATTCCTCAGGCTTGTCTACACAGGGACAATTGAAATGGATGTGAAATAACTTTTAAAGTGGATTATCTAAACTGCATTACATCCTTGTGTAGACACTGTCATTTAGAAATGAAACAGCCTTAATTTGGTTTAGCTGAATTTTGCTTTAGCAATTTAATAAAGACACTTTAAAGTCTGAGCGAGGAGTTTACACAGGGATTTAATGCAGTTTAATTAATCCACTTTAAATTCACAGTTATAATTAATTAGAATGAACTTTCCTTAAGTCTTCTCCTGTTGAGATAGTGGCATGGCATTCCCAGCCACCTGGCCTCATGACCTGGCGATCTAGGACTCAGAAGAGCTGCTGCAATGATGCATGACATGGTCCAGCCCCCAGAGCTGGGTACATAAAGAAAGTAATTAAAAAGTCCTGCTAGTCTGGCCACAGCTGGGAAGTCCTTCCCTGCAGTAAATTACCTCTGGAGAGCCCAAGTTCCTGCTGTAATGAGCCACCATCCTCCCAAGTGCTTTAGGTTCTTGTGTTGCCCATGAAACCATAAGCAGAAGCATCTGTCTGATGTGAAAGGGGTTTGGGAAGATGTGGCCCGAAACAGGGAAGGGCACAAGAGCCTTCTTCAGCTCTGAGACCGCCGCGCACGCTGACCACGGACGGGTTCCAGTTTCTCACCCAGCCTACGCTGTGGTTTTGCAATATTGGCAAACCCACAAAAACACTTTCTGTGTAAGAGAACAGCACCTGGGCTGGGGCTGGTCAGGGCTGCAGAGCTCCCCTTGTCCCTGGTTAGTTATGGTCCGTAGAAATGCCCACTGGGCTCATTGTGCTGGTGACCTCTCCTCGAGATGCTGGCCTTGCCCTGGGTCCTCACTGTCAGCCTACGTGTCCCCAAGCCCACTGGCAAGGGTGGAGTTTGTACAGGGCTTTTTATGATGTGGTTTGCACAGATGTTTCTTTCTGTGAACTGGAAGATCTCCTTGCTCAGCTCTCCAAGATCTCTTCAGTCCCTTTCCAGCTCTGCAGCTCCCTTGGGGTTTGCTCTGTGTGGGACCCTATGGTGTGCTGGCCTTGGCATCCACCCCATGTCCTCCTGCCCAAGCCCCACAGCCTTCTCCATCCTTGGAAAATCCTCCAGTAGCATAAGGTCTACCCATGGCTGTGGGGTTTTTTTTGGCTAGGATCTTCTATGTGCAGCTTTCCAGGAGCTGTGAGGGATTGGGAAAGGTGAAGGAGTGAAGGGGCAGAAGTGTCTGGTAAACAAAGAAGCAAGGGGGTTTGGCACTTTTGACATACTTTTACCACTTTGGACACTTTTAAAATCCATTTTGAACTTTGCAGCCAGGGTGCTGGCAGTGCTGTCAGTGGCAGGGATCGCTGCCTGTGCTCGCTCTCCAGCACATGGCCTGGAGCATCCTCACTCTCGCTCTCTGCCTGGCACACCAGAGCTGGGCACAGCTCAGCCTTGGTTTGTAAACACCAAACTGCTTTTTAGGATTGCTAGGGCTGTGCCAAAACCCAACACAGCTTTGCTCATAGCCTCCATGGCACTCCCTTGCTGCCACAGTCCAATATGATGTCATTGATTGGAGAAGGGATCTGCCACCAACAGCAAGCTCAGAAGTGCCAATTTTGATTAGAAACTTCTCTTTTGCAGTGTGTGGGGCTTATCCATGGCTAAAAGGAGGTGGTGAAGAACATTTCTTGGCTCTGGCACTTGGATGTCTCTAGGCTAAACAATGTAGGGGAAGTTTTCTGTTGTTAAATGCTTGGTAATCTTGTGTATATTCTAAATTTAGGGTTAGTCCATTTTCTATGTCATATGAGGGGACAAGGCAGGCAAAACCAAGTTTTTGGCAAGCATCAGGGTAGACACAGTCTTCCTAACAGCCATAAAAAGATTGTCTTTAATAGGGATTTTGTTATTTCACTGTGGAAGTCATTATGAGGGAAGATCGCGGATCACTGTAGTTAGCCACCAGATTAGCTATTCATATATTTTATTGGTAAAAAATATGGCAGGGGATTATTGTGTGAGAACTTTGTGGAAAAGAAAAGAGATAAAAGCAGTTTAACTGTCAGTACATTACAGCTGTGGTTAGCTCTGCACAGTGTTACTGGATGGAGGGAGACCGGGTCTCCAAGGACTGTGGTTTTTCTCTTTGGATAGATGTGGACCACGTTAGGTCTTGGTGAGAGGGATGAGCCCACGTAGCTGAAAGAGGAGAGGCTGAAAATGAAAAAGGGTTTGGTGTGGCCAAAGAGATGGAGACATTGAGGGAAGTCAGCGTTGTCCCCATGTTTGTGCAGAGGACGAGTCCTCACCCAGCTGCAGAAGGACTCTTGACCACATGGATGTGGAAGGTGGTGGCAATCACTGCATTTCTTCTGGCTTCTTTGCACATGCTTCTTGAGGTTCTTCACCTCCATTTTCCCCAATCCTCCATGTTTTAGGCTGCAGACATTCAGAAGTCTTGGACAAATGGCTGTGGTAAACATACAAATTGGCTGCACAGCGAGCGCGCGGGGAGCACTCACGGAGCTGCCGCAGCAGCACGCTCCGTGTCCATCTGCACAGCACATGTGCACCAGGGCTGAGGCACTGCATGGCTCCTGGGGGAGGACATGGAGCCTGGCCACCCAGCTGCTCCTCTGGAGCAGGTTGAAATGTGGTTGTCACGAGAAGATCTGTTTTGGAGCGATCCTGGATTAGTGGTGGGAAAGGCTTGGGGCTCCTCTGCATTGCTGCTGGGAGCCTTGGCAAAGGTGGACCATCATGATGAGGTAAGTGGGCTGCAGAAGTGCCCAGGAGGGAGGTCCTGCTTTGTGTGTGGCTCAGTTGGAGTGCAGGAGAATGGATAATGAGATTCAGGAGAGCAGTTGGTTTGGGAGTTAAAGAGGCATGGTTGGGTCCATGCTCTTCACCAGGTGCTCACGCCAGTGCTTTATAGAAGATGCAGACATGCTGTATTGCTAAGATGCCTTCATCACTGCCTTCATCACCATTCTCACCAGCGGTGCAGGATTAAACTCTTAATTTATGGCTTCCATGAAATCTAACTGTACAGCACCTACTGTGCCTTGTTTAGAGCCCGACCTGACCATGTTGCCATCCATCCGAGCCCCTCCTGAGGGTAACTGCGAAGTCCCGCTGTATTCCACGGGCTGCGCTGTTCACAGCTCGCAGGTTTGGACACTTCAATGTCTTGATCGGTCCTGCTTTGCATGCCAAAGTGTTTTCATTAGCACAGCATTCATGCATGTGAGATTGTCGCTAACCGATATAATTAACCAGGATGTCAAAGGCTATTTGTTTATTGCATATGCAATGGCTTTTCTGGAGTAAGAAGCCCTTTCTGCTGACACCGAGCGAATGGCAACATGCTAAACTGGAGGAATAGCCCTGAGCTGGAGGTGGAAGTTAGGAACAGTGATTGTACTTAAAAGAAGAAAAAATAATAATGCAGATTTGAATGGGACTGAGTTGAGATGATCAGTGTGTGGAGAAAGGAAGACAAGGATGAGGAAAAAAGAGTTTGTTAGGTAATTCCCCCTCTCCAATTACTATTATTATATGAGAATATAATGTTATTCAGAAACACAGGTGTCAACTCTCTCAGGTGGATTGACTGAGAACTCTTTGGGCCTTCTGTGTATCATGTCTTTTTGACATCATTTTGAACATCTGCACAGTTTTTAAGAGATTTTGTCAGGAAATCTTTTGTTTTACTTGTTTATAAATAAATACTACTGGGGAGGATGGTCCTCACAGCAGGACTCAGCAGTTCCTACACTGTGAAACATGAATTGTAGCATTCATGTGTTAAGTAGTAAAATGTGTAGTTTGTAACAAAAAGATGGGGAGCCACATTCATGGAGGTCAGGGAAAGTTTGGGGGTTGATGGTGGATTGTGTCCTACAAATCTGTGGGCTGCTGCTGCAGAGAGACCCAAATAATCTGCCATAGACAGCTCAGTGAATGTCAGGACCTCCTGACTCTTTGTGTTTTAGGTATCCCAAAATCCTCATTTAGGCTTTCTGCTTTAAGGAAGCCTTAGAAATTCCAAATCATTTCCTTCTGCTCCCCTGGTTTCAGCTCCCGTAATGCCCAGTCCATTGCTCCCATCCTGCTCTGCTTCCCTTTGCTCAGTGCCATGGCTCAGCCCCTTTCCAAAGCTGCTTCTGCTGAAGCAGTTAAACCATCAGCATTATTTAACACCATCAAAAATTACTTTCTTGCTTCCTCCTCTTCCCATCGCCACTTCTTGTCCTTCCTCCAGTTGCTGGAATAACTGCCAATGGATGACCAAAACCAGGGGTGCATCTTTGACTTCTTGTTCTGCAAACACACAAACAATCTGTACCTCCCCGTCTCTCGCCTTGCCCATCCCTCATTACACGATTGCTCTTTTTTACTAGTCCTGGCTGCTTCAAGGCTGTAAATTCCATGGCCTGGATTTTCTCAGTCTCTTCTACCTACGCTGTTTCACACTGATGCTGGATTTCATCCCTGGCCTTTGACCTCGGCTGTGCTGTCCCTCAGAGCATCTCCCAGCCACGTTCTCCCTTAGCACTCACACATCTGTTCACCAATGTCCTTTGCCCTGCCACCTCACCCTCCTCTCTCCTCCAGCCTTCCTTGTCCCTTGGTTCAGATTCCCTCTGTGTCTTCCTCACTCATCACCTTCCCTGACCTTCCTGGTCCTTTCCATCCTGGGTGCACCCCATCTCCCGCGTGTTTTTGGGTCGCAGGGGCTGTCCGTGACACGGCACCTCGTGAAGAAAAATCCCATGTGCTGTGTATCTGTGCATTCCTCTCCCTGCTAACTTTTCACCTGCTCCCTCTTAGCACTTTGTTGTTGTCTTTGGCTTACCTTGCACCGTAATCTCTGCAGGGCACAGTGGTCTGTGTGTTCCTATAATTCATACCGTGCCTGCTGCAATGCAGCCTTTGCGCTGTCGGGTACATGGGAACATTTCTAATGCAAACAACTAATAGCTAGGAAGGGAGTTAAAAAATTAGAAAGTACTCCAAGCCCGTGTCACATCTTCTCTTGCAAGGAATGGGGAAAAAAATTGTTTATTCTGGCCCCAAATTTTAATCACCCAAGGGCTGTTAAGATAAAAATAGTCAGTTCTGCCTTCTGTTTATGGTATACTTGGTTGAGTGCAAGCCAATTTTGAAGCTGAACATACTGTCTGCTATTTTTGCTTGATTTTAGATTCCACATTTTAAATAGTTTCTTTAACAAGAAGCATATTTTCACTGATACAAACTTAGCTTGAGGAGAAGCATCCTGAAGTTCCAGCCATATTGAAGATCAGTGAAATGTAGTAAACTCTGGTTTTAAGGGTTTTGTTTTCTCCAAGAGCTGAAATGAAGAGTGTGTTCTGGCAACAAGTGCTGGCACGTTGTTCATTAAAAGCTCTCTTCCGAGCCTTGGTTCCCACACACATGTGCCCTCATTCTTCAGCGGAGCTTCCAGGCAATGGCATTGGCAGTGCTCTAGTCTGATCTTCAGCCATACAATTTGTCTTAATTGTCTACTAGCATCTAGGCAAGACTTAGCTCACGGGTGGCCACAGCAAGGGGCCACATGCAAACCGATGAGCTTCTTAATGTGGCCTGCCCGGCAATCGGATGATTTAATTATCTGTGCCCGTCGTAGGCTGCCTGGCTGCTCCCCATCCCGCCTGCCCTCAGGCACGGCGGGCTTAACCACATGCAGCCATGGGGGCAGCTGCATTTGATCTTCCTCGCCAATGCCAGGGTCCAGCCCTGACAACAGCCTCTCTGTTCGGCACTCCCTTTCCCCTTCTTTCTTTTTCCGCTTCGTTTGGCACCGTGCCCCCGGCATCATTTGTGTGTACGGGAGAATGGGAGAGTTGGATGGCAAAAACTTAGAACATGGAGTTGGGTGTTGACAATCCCAATGATTAATTGATCCTCTGAGGATCCAAGATGATTTGCTGAAGCATCAATAATAGAAATCCTGTCATTATACACTATTTACTTGGTCTTTCTGCGGGAAGACATCCTGTCTCACTATGTGTCTGCATCGTGTGTCTCGCACGGGGCCAGCCTGCAGCTCCCAGGGCACGAAGGACTGGGCTGTCACCCACAAACTTTCTGCCATCACACGGTGCTGTCACGTGCTGAAGAAAAATAGAACACGTCCAGTACATTGATTATTTTCAAAATTGCCTCAGCAAAGCCCTTTCCTCCGATACCTCTGGAAAAAAGCTCAATCCTCTTTAACTAGCAGGGAACACCAGGGTTGGGCTGGGGCTGGGTGGGATGTGGGAGGCAGAGGGGCCATGGTCCACTGCCTGTGACATTCCCCTGCTGGAGAGCTGTTGGGACAACTGTGACATTTGCCTGTAGCATTTTCTGCTCCTGCTGCATGTCAAGTAAGGGCAGGAGACAGTGTGAGAGAAGCAGTAGGATCAGGATGACCTCGTGCCCAGGGCAGAGATCAGGGATGTTCCCGAAGATGACCTTTTGCCATCCTGATCTCTTCTTATCTGCCCAGGTTGAAATGCAGCTACTTGGCTGACTTGCTGCCACCTGGGAAGGCAGCTCTGCTACCTGTGAGCAGGGAAGGGAAAGTAGGTGACACCCAGGCTGGAAGTGCTGATCTGCTCTGCGTCAGGGGATCTCCCCACCTCACCCTGGGTGTGCTCTTCCTTCCAAGAGCCCTTTCTGATGAAGGTGGTTGTCCTGCCTTGCTGCAAGGAGGTGTCAGCTCCAGTGCTTGTAGTGTCTGTAAACTCCTCCCTGCATGTACCAGTGGCAGTGTCATATTGATAACGCTTTTCATGGGGCATCTCAAAGGCTTTGGGAGCCATGACTAATCCTTCCAGCTTCTCATCTCTGCCGTGGTCGGGGTCTTGCTGCCCTTCTGGCTCCTAAATGCTCCAAACGTGGAGCATTCCAGTATCATGGAATCTTTAGAAATGTTGGGAATAGGAAAAGTTGGCCAAGAGCACTATGCAGAGCCCTCCCAGGGCCAAGTACACTTCATGGAATGGTTTGGGTTGGAAGGGGCCTTAAAGCTCATCTCGTTCCATCCCCTGCCATGGGTAGGGACACCTTCCACTATACCAGGTACCTCCAAACCCCATACATCCTGGTCTTTAATACTTCCAGGGATGCAGCATCCACAACTTCCCTGGGCAACCTGTTCCAGTGCCTCATCACCTTCATAGTAAAGAATTTCATCCTAACATCTAATCTAAATTTTTTCTCTTTTATTTTAAAACTGTTTCCCCTTTTCCTACCACTATCTGTTTTTGTGGAAAAAAAACCAAAAAACCAAATATTTCTACAGCTCTATGCCAAGGCAGAATTTTATCGAGGGATTTTGTGGTATTTTTCATCTGTACAAAGTGTAGGGGAGTCAAACATTTTCAGGTGGTGTCAGTCTCTAATCCTGAGCCAAGAAAGGCTGTCCTTTGGGTAGTTAATGCATCTCAGACCTGCTGGTAGAATATAAACTCTTAAACATTATTAATGCTTTAGCAGACACCTCAGGAAGCATTCATAGTCCTCTCTTCATTTTGCTTTCATGCAGGACGGTGCCTGGGGTGAAAGTATTTCACAGAGTTGGGAAAGGGCATCAAAAGTGCTTGTGTCTGCCAGGCACCAAGAATGGTTTTATTCTCTCATTGGTATGGCTCAAATTCAGCTCCTGGATCTTGCTCACTGGGTTGTTTTGATGTGTTTCACTTTCTGAAAAAAGTGATAGTTTTGGAACAGGCTGCCCAGGGAAGTGGTGGAATCACCATCCCTGGAAGTGTTCACCAACCACGTAGATGTGGTGCTTGGGGACACGGGTTAGTGGTGGGCTTGGCAGAGCTGGGGGAACAGTTGGACTCGATGATCTTAGAGGGCTTTTCCAACCTTAATGATTCCATGGTTCTGAAAATAATGTTGAGTCATGGCCAGATTAGGGATGTTTGTCCCCTGCACCTCTTACGTGCCTCTGGAAGCCTCCGTGCACAGACCCTCTGCATGCCAGCCCAGCCCATGCCCAGGGAGAAGGTGGCTGCGTTTCCCCAGGGCATTCTGGCCACTGTGCTGTGGTGATCCCCACATCCCATGGGGATCCCAGCTGCAGTCCCTGCAGCCACTTCCAGCACGGCTCCCAAATTATCCCACTGCATGGCGTGCGAGGCGCGAGCAAACCTACGACAGAGAGATGGGGTGGCAGGATGGGACAGCTGATTTTAATTATTTTATATATAAATAACTTGCAGATAGTTTGCAAGTTTGGCAATAGCTGCCAGCGTAGCAATGTGACCTTGTTACTCTTACCCCATTCCTCCGGGTGTTTGTCTCACTCACTTGTTTTTCCATGTCTTAAATTAGACTGCAAGTGCTCGGGGAAGAGGAAGGGGCCGGGACCACCCCTGCCCTGCACAGCCCCACAGTCCCGCAGCAGCAACAATAACAAATAGGGATAAGACATCGGTTTGGGATCTGCTGAGTCCCTGGGGATATGAAAGCCCCAAGGGTTGTGTTTTTCCCCATCCTCCAGCTCCACGTGAGGCTCTTTGCTGGCGGCCGGGCACAAAGCGGGGGCTGCCGCATCATTCCAGAGGGATGTAGGGATGAGGAGGGGGACGGGTGTCCTGGATTTTAGCACTTTGGGGAGTTTATTAGTGTTGACAGTGTGTGAACTTGACATCCTTTGTAATAATGCGGTTTTAAAATCTGCATTATTCATGTGTGCCGTTTGAATACAGGCCTACTGTGTAAGTTCGGGAGGAAAATTAATTAAATAAATGTCAGCATCCTTGAAGAGCACGTGAGATTTCACATTGCAGGATAACAGCTCCGGCTGCTTTAACCACCAAAGGGAGTAAAGGGTGGGAAGAGGAAGGTCTGCACTTAGGTGGATGGACTTTCCCTCACCCATTCCTTAGGAAAGCTGAATAGATTAGAAAGAAATTAGTCCAGCCATACAGATCACTAATATTTCATATTTTTATTAATAATTATCATTTGTTCTAGTATTTATTTATATATACTGGATAGTTCTGAATTATTTTATCCCAGGAAAAACCCATTTACTCTTAGGTTAAGTTTTAAAATTAAAGCATAGAGAAGATGGCTGAGGATGCACTGGCTGGATAAACCAGACAACTGCACCAGTGGGTGGAAATGAAATTATATCCATGAATATTATTTGCAAGAGTAACAGATAGTTATAAAAGTTGTGTTTCTGCTGAAGCACCCAGCAAAGAGTGATGGGACAAATACTGCCAGGATAGACGAACAGAAAATCAAGGTTTTAAGTGAAGCTTGTAGGTATTTCTGAGGAGGAGGATTTATCTTTAATTCTGTAGCTGGAGGCTGCACCTTTCCAGGTTGTGAGTGACAGCAGGACTGACCAGGGATGCTTTTTTGAACACAGTGCTCCTGCAGAGCAGGAAGAGGTAGTAGAGTAGGTACTGCAAGGGAAAATGCTTTGTAGTTAAAAAGTATGAAAAGAAAGAAAATTCTGCTTGTTAGGTCAAATCAACACTTCGTTGTGGTTGCTGTAGTTGTTCTCAGAAGGAAGGGAACAACTCCTTCTTGCTGAAGGAAGGGGTAGGTATCCATCCCTGATGGAGATAACTGAGCTCACACACCACGCACTTGACTTGGGGCTTGGTGTTGACCCTCCAAATTCTTTAATTCCTATGTGCAGGCACTTCCCAGTAAAGTGTGTTTAGTAGAATCCTAGAATCCCAGAGTGGTTTGGATTGGAGGGACCTTAAAGCCCACCCAGTCCCAACCCTGCCAGGGGCAGGGACACCTTCCACTATCCCAGGTTGCTCCAAGCCCCCTCCAACCTGGCCTTGGACAATTCCAGGGATGGGGCAACCACAGCTGCTCTGAGCACCCTGTGCCAGGGCCTCACCACCTTCAAAGGGAAGAAATTTCTGTTAAATGGGAAAAGGCTTTCTTCCAAAGTGAGCAGGGCAGGGCACTAAAGGGCTTGTCTGCATTGACATGAGGATCAGGAGCTGCTCTTGAGGTGGGTGCAGCGAGTGGCTGGGATGGTCTGTGGTACGCTGCACCTGTGAAATAAATTGGAAAAAAAAAAAAGGAATTGGGAGTGCCACAGTGATTGTGCACAGGTCTACTCCCCAAGTCAAGTGTACATAACGTCCTTGCAGCACTCCAGTGATTTTGAATTGCTTGACATTGTGGGAGCGCTCCAATCTCGGTCTCTTTGAACCTCAAGAGCCTCGGTGTTATCTGAAGCACAGAATCATTTTATAACCCAGGCAAACAACGTCCTCACCTCCCGGCTTTGAATGCGAGGATGTGTGGTTGCACACACCCGTGCTCCCAGTTAATGCATGGGGCGGGGGGAGAGGGAGGAATCCGTGCCAGCAGGAGAGCCCAGAATGCGCTTTCCCACTAATGCTGAGAAGCAACAAAATCAGATTGCAGCCCATGAATGTCCCGTCACTGAGAAAGGGGAGTTTAGAAATAGCCCCACAGATAAAGGAGGGCATTTATCCCCACGATTGTTTGGCAGAAAAAGCAATTTCCATAGTCTGCTGATGGTCAGTCGGGAACGTGCTTCAAGGGGCCCGCAGTTGTCTCAGATGGAGCTGATGGTTTTACTGGCTGAGTTTTGTTTCAACTTAATGAAGTAAGTACTTTGCCTGTGTCCAGGCGCTGACGGGGAAGGTTTGTAAACTCCTCGCCTTTGTTGGGGTGACTGAAGTATTTTTTTCTTCTTTTTAACCAGCCATTTTTGTTTCTTCTCAAATTCGTTGCCACAGACAAAGGGTGCGTTTACTGTTTAAAAAAAAAAACAAAAAAAAGGAAGAAAAAAACCCAGAAAGGCTTTAAACCTGGTTTGCATCTTGAGTCCTGAAAAGCCCATTTTTTATGCAGGGGAAGAAGAGAGCCTTAGAAAAGGCAGGAGGCAGGGATGGAGGCGAGGGGGTGGGGAGCCTGAGATTTATGGTCCTTTGAAGGCAGCTTTTCTGCCCAGCATCCTGCCTGGGTGCCGTGGGCTGCAGTGGTGGGACCAGACTGGAACCTGCACCTTGCCAGGAACCAGACCCAACAGGGACCCAATGGGGACACAGATCCTGCCACATCCCCAGGACCTCCCAGGGCCACTGATCCTACACCCACCTCAGCCAATGCAGATGTTTAGTTTGAGATCATCACACAGCCTGAGGTTTTTGAGGTTGTTTTGCTTTTTCTAACTCACTGTGGAAGCGGCTGTTTGATACCAGCCTGTGCTGGAGCACAGCAGCCTGCCCGTGCCCCAGGACAGGGGTGCATGGGCAGCCCGAATCCTACCCAGCAATACAATAATAATTGAAGATATTTAAAAATGTATGTATCTTCCATCTTTCCCATATGGGCTCCTTAGGCAACATGACCTTACGTGGCCATTATCTGACCTCTCTTACACTTGGATTACTCCGTACAAAGCAAATTTATGGTTGTTTATTCTCTCCTCCTATCAGCTATTAGTGCCTAATCATATGGTCTATCGATCAAGTGATTAATCGCCTGCCTAAAGAGGCAGCAGGTCCCGGGGAATGCTGCACTGCACCAGCCTGAACTTCAACCTCTTATACAAACCGGCAGAGTAAAGGCATTAGTCACTGCCTGCAGCCCGGGGCTGGAATGCCGCGGGAACGCCAGGAGGTAAAGCCCCCGGCTTTCTTCAGCGGCCGACTTTGTATTTCACTTTCTTAATGGATAAAACTCCACCTAACTGAGCGGGCATACAGTTGTAAATGGGACGATTTCCAATGCATCCTATAAATAATGATCAAAGAGGAAAATATGTGGGCCTTATTACAACAGTGCCCGCTAGTGCTGCTATAATTAAGGGTCTGTCAGCATTTCTATTATAAACCCTTATTTTCAAGGGTTTATAACTCGGCCATAAAATTTTGCTCTGGCTGAGACTTGGCATAAAATGTCCCAGCATGTGACCAGTTTTTCTTGTTACCAAATTGTTAAAAACCTAGCGATCAGCCCCGTTTTAGTTATAACAACATCCAAGCACCTTTGTGTTTCAGAACCACTTTCACTTCTTAAACAAGCCGCTTACTATGCAATCAAAATTAGCATTTGAAATCAAAAGTGCACACTGAACCTCTCTGCTCTTCATTTCAACCAGCCCTAAAAAGGAACACGTTATTCCCCTCTGCCTGGGGTTGAGTTGATGGCACCCACGCCATTGTCATCAGTGGCCAGAGTCTTGGAAGGGTCTTCCAAGGGTGCAGGGCTGGTGTTGGGTCCTTGGCCTGTCCGGCTTTGGGGGGCTCCCCAGTTAAAAGCAGCAATTATTAAAACCAGTGGGCTGATTTCAGCCGTCAGTGATTCTGTGTAAATCCAGAGTACTGGAATTGGGTGCCCTGTACGCTCCGGTTTAGCTGGAGTGCTGACCTGCCTTAAGTGGATTTATTCCTCCATGATCCATGCACGTTAACTCCTGCTAATGAGAATTATGGCTTAGTGTAAGAGGGGAATCTAGAGTTCAGTTCGAGTGAAACTGAGGGAATTTCACTCTAAGAACACATACTAAATTTTAAAAATGAAAGGTTGCCATACCTGTGCCTCTCTGGTTTCAACGGGAGTATGTTCCATTTCCAGAAACATGTCCTTGATGTGTTAGCAAAGGACAGCAAGTTGGCTCAAAAAAATGCAGCCACTTAAAAACATTGATTCTCCCAGGACAACACGCCAAAATGCAGAAATAAATTAAACATAAGCAGATGCTGTACCTCCTTTCCATTTTTGGCTAGCACATCCCATTGTGGGACTACTAGTGGGACAACTGAGAATGACTGACATTTACTCAAACTTTAGGCCTTATTGGACTGTCCTGGCAGAAGTGACAAAAATTCAGATTTGTTCTAGTATTAAATCTGAATGTTTCACCGACTTCTTAAGGCACGTATTACATCAGTATGGTTTATCTTCTGTGCCAGTTTTATACTATTTCTCTTTTTTTGAAAGAACCTGATCAAGTTTGCTAACATCATCTTGGATATTCAAAGGAGCACTTAGGGAGATATGGACCCAACTCCTATTGAAAATCCCCACCTCAAAACTCCCCCCCACCAGAGTTCCTACCCTGGCAGGGATCCCACAGCTCAGCTCTTTCCATTTCCAGAAAAATCATTGAGCTGAGGCTAAGAACACTCATCTGGTGCCTGTCAAGTGTATTGTCTGAATATAAACACAATGATTCTGGAGCAGGGAAAGAACCTGCGACTTAAATGGATTTACACTGGCTAAGAACCTGGCCTTCCACACTCGACTTCTGACATTACTTGAAAGTAAACATTGAGCTCAACTATTCTGTGATTTACACGGTGGTTTAAGATGCGTGCAGTGACCAGGTAGTTGCTCTTACTGTGAGCCTCACCAGGTTTCATGTTTTCCTTAAGGTTCCAGGTAACCAAAAATTTCCATGTGCACCTCAGCTGCCATTAAAAAAAAAAAAAAAAAGATGGAGTTTATGACTCTTGAGAAAAGCCTGAAAATGTTCCTCGTCTGCACTTTTAACGGCTCAGAAAGCAGAAGGCAAAGAGAAAAAAAGGAGTCTGAAAATGCCATGCTTTTTGAGATGTGACATATGCTTTTGCAGTGCTCCGGGTTGGCAGGAGGCGTTGCATGGTGGATGCAGCCCCGCCAGAAAGCAGGTGCGGGAGCCCGAGCGAGCGGCGCTCCCTCCGTTCCGCTGGAGACGGAGCCATCCAGTCGCTTCTCCTCACTCCTGGGCCCCACTGAGCAGCAGATTGTCTGCAGGAGATGGGATAAATAGTTGTGGATGTGCCCTGAAATCATGGTGTTGGGTGGTTTAGATGAGAGCCCCTACCGAAGGGCTTGTGCTGTTACCCTGCAGCAACAAGTCGTGTGTGTCCCAGAGCTGCAGGAGGGCCAAAAAATCCCAGGACAGAAATAAATCCACCTGCTGGGCAAACAAAAACTTTCACTTTTATGTGCTGCAGGCCAAAAACTGTGGGTGAGTGGTTTTCAGGATGACTGTGGTGATCCCGGTGCTCCTCCAGGCTGGCACAGCACAAAGTTGGATGTGGATGTGCATTCCCAGGGAATCCCCCATGGGCTGTTTCTTCTCCAGCCTGGGGTTTGGCTGATAGAGCAGTGTGTGTCCCCATGGGGACCCTCGAGTCACCCTTCACCAGACTGTCCCTAAGCTGGAGGGGTTCTGCAGTGGTGCTCTTTGAAGCCTTTGGTCCCATCTTTCCAGGTCTTCTGCAGGGATGCAAAGTCTGGGATTCCTCTTGCATCCGTAGTGTCACTGTGGGCCACTCCTGCTCAGGGACGGAGCAGGACATCCTCCTTGCCCCCTCATTCTCACTGAGAATGTTACTTACCTAACTTTAAATGAGAGCAGGCTCTTCTGCACAGCACATTTTTGGGTTGCATGGCAGAGAAGAGCCAACGTCCCTCTCCATGGGGGCTCCTGCAAACAGAGCACCCAGGGCACAGCCTGGGCAACTACAAATGGCTTTTCCAAAACCATCAAGGGAGTTCTGTGGATTTGTTCTGGACTGCGAATTCCCTTCCTCCCTGCTCCCTGAGTCCTGGAAATGCTTTTCTCCCTGTGTGAAAAGTGAGCTACAGATTTTACAAACACTGAATCTGGCCCCTTTAATTCTAAAAAGTTCAGCAAAATCCAGGGGCTGGGGGCAGGCGGGGGGGTTGGTGTTCCTTATCGAGGGGAGGAATGGTGGGTTAGCAGCAGCTCCTTCCTCGCAGTTAGTCTGGGTACCATTGGAAGCAGAATTTGTCAGTTCTGAAGTGCACAGATTAGAAAGGAATGTGGAATTTGGAAACGTGGCAGCTTGTAGCACTGTATGGTTTAAATTAAACCTTTTTTTGGAAAGCAGAATTGCTGTAGGCCACATTTAGGGGGAAAGCAACAGCAGAGAGGGCTGGCTGTGGTTTTTGCTTTGCTGTGTAACTGGTCCACTTTCTCTTGTTTTAACACAGATTTTTTTTTTTTTAATTTGAAAAAAAAAAAAGAGGAAAAAATATGCCTCTGGCCTCCTTCTGCCCAACCACAGCCTCACTGCTGACCACAAAGAGGAAGCCTGGGGAAGCAGCCGTAGGATTAATACCCACTCTCTCTTAACCCAACAGGGTGTGAAAACATTTTATAAAACATCTCTCTTTTTTATTTTTTTCCCCCTTTCAGATGGATAGTGTGGCTGGGATTTAGACATCTTGAAACAAGCACATGGTTGCCTTTGCCTTGCATTGTGTTCCTCAGAGGGAACGGGGGGGAGGTCCTAAATCACCCTGGCCAGATCTGTTGTTTAAAATCTGTTTACACCCATCTCCAGAGCTTTCTCCTTGCAAATCATCAACAACTTTGTTGGTCTCACTGAAATGACAGGAAATATAAAAATGAGTCTGCTGCAAGGGCTGCACGATGTAGATCTTGATCAGTTGGAATATAATTGTTCCTAATGAAATGGAGACGCCTAGCTCTTAACTGAACAGCCTTTGCTTCTTTAGAAATAATAAGATTAAGATTATGGATTCTATTAATCATTTGATCAGCTTTATTCATTCATCTTATTTCCTTTACATGCAAAAAAGCCCTGCTCTCTCCATGCCTTTATCTTTTAAGATGATGACATTTACATATTTCCCGGCGCTGGAATGTCCCGGGCGTAATATACAGATTGCTCCACTCGGATCTTGTAAACTGACTATTTCCATGTGCTAAGTACTCTCAGTGATGAAGATCTTAATAATGTGATTAACTAAATTGTGTCTTTATGCTCTTCCTCTCGCCTCCCTCCCTTCCCCACCACGGCCTCCCAGCCGCCGCGCTTACCACAAATGGCATCAGCTGCCGGGACGTGCCTGCGGTGGTGACCCCGGTGACAGGGAGGTGTCACATAGCACAGAGCAGAGAGGTCTGTGCGCCTCGGAGTCAGGGTGTAATTCAGATGACCCGTGCATTAAGGGAATCTGCTTTCCTGGCGTAACGCGGGAAAGATGCTGAAAGCAGGAGTTTGGAAACGTTGAGGGAATTATTAGACGAGAAATTTGTTCCTCCGCAGCGTAGCGACAGCATTGTTATTTCTTGCTTGGATGTGCTGTTGGGAAGGTTTGATTTTGTTGTCATTAGAGAAATCTCTCTGTTGTTATAACGCTTTCTATGTGTGAAGAAATACAGACATAATGTGTATCTAGTCCATTAAAACACTCTTTCGGAGCCTCCACCTGTGGCACAGCCTCTCTGTACTGCCAGTATCTTGCTGAGTACTGTTGGTAATTCCTCTCCTTCTGCCTTACATGAATTAGTAATTCCAGAGAGTTAAAAAAAAAACCAAAACTCCAAAGTAGCAGCAGGTTCTCTCTAACTTCTGTTAGCTGAGCTGGAGAAGTTGCATTGCGTCTTGGATCTTTTTCATCTTGGTAGAATTATACTGTAACTAATTGAATCCATTGATCACTGTCTTGTTTTTTTCCATCTTCTTCTCAGAGGATTCATTTCATAGTGTTCCCTACATCAGTCAAGAAAATGGCTGCAGTGGAATTACCAGGGTTGATAATAAAGGTAATTTAGCCCAGTTGAAATTATTTTTTATGTATCTAAGTAGGGTAACGCATTCAAACGTGCTGCCTTAAATCTTGGGATGAAATACCTGCATGATCTAAGCTGCAGGATCCCAAAATAACTCTTCTCAACAACCACAGAAAGTAGGAGTAGCTGATCAAGGGACTTTTTGCAGCCTGACAATGACCAAACAATAATCAGCAACGTTCATTTGATCAAAGAACTGTCCCACAGCAGGATAAATAATCTCTGGTTTGTGCACTCCATGGGACAGGGAGTATTTTTGGATTAGATAATAAGTGCTTAACAAGCAAGAATAGCGGGAAGTGTTGGGAGAAGCTGTGGGAGCCGTGAGTAGCTGGTGGTGAGCAGTCTCCTGCGATTCGGGTTAGAAAGAGGAGCCAAATCTGGCCCCAGCCAGGAGGGTTTTACCGAGGATGTCTGCTGGTGGCATTTAGCTCTTACTAAGTAACAGTTTAGAGAAGGATTCTCCTACTAGATTAGGGATGGTCTTGTCAGTAATGCGCAAGACAGGATGTCAGGAGATCTGAGCTGAGGTCTGCCACAGATTTCCAGCACGATTTAGGTCAAGTTATCTAATCTTGCCTCCTGACACAGTTTCACCCCGAGACAAGGTGACAGGAGAGTTTGTAAAAGGTTTACTTAACAAAGAGGCATTTTTACTCTCTTGTTCTCACCCAGGTCAAGGGCTGGGCGCAGGAGCAGAGGCATCTCCTGCTTGCAAAGCCACAGGCGTGCTTCTTCCTCCCGCTCCCGAAATTCAGCCCCTGGGGCAGCAGGGCCACATCCAGCCCTCCAAGGTGACTGGGTCCCTTGGCCAGCAGGGCTCATTCCCAACGGCAAGAACCCTGGCCCCCAGCCTCTCCCTGGCAGCAGCACAGCAGCTGCAGGAGCTGCAGGGCTGCCTACAAGCACATGCCCTTTGCCGAGATCAGCACTTTTTTGGACAATGTATAGTATTTGCAAATGGGAACTGACAATGGAAGAAATACAGCAGAGTGAAGGGTTTAATATAAAATATTTATACAGTAAAGATCTTTCATCTTTTGTCAGTCACAGGGTAGGGAAGTGAGGAATGTATTGGGAGTACATTACCAAGAGTATGTTATAAATTAAAATCTCAAATTGAATAATACTGGCTGCTAATGTGCGCAGCGTTGGAAATGAGTCACTTCTGAATCAATGTAATTTACTGTGCCAGCTGAAAGATATTTACAAAAGAAGGTATCTTCTTGTTGTTTTTTTTTTTACTTAGATTTTATTCCACACTTACAGATAGCCTGTGCTGTCAACACCGACTAATTTGTCACGGAGAGAAAGTCACAGCCGTTAGCACAGAGCTGTTTCAAAAGCACTTAGAAAGCAGAAAGGTGGGCTCCAGGCTACATGGGTGGTCAGACAGTTTGTACTCATTGTTTTCTCTCAGATTTAATACTGGTAATTAGTAATACAGCAGTTTTGTGGAGATTAGTTACTGGGAGAGAGCAGACCAACTGTTTCCTTGTAGAATTATGGAGTGCAGAAATGACTGTTCCCGCTGCATCCTCCCAGTCCACATCCCTCCTTGTATTTCAGCTTTTCTTTGGGCACTGTAACCTCAGAGAAGTCAGGGTTTGGTCCCATGTTTGTCAGATGGTTGGCATCTCAGGAGGCTGGTCTGGTTCATGGTATTTCACAGCTGGGGCCAAGACAGGATTTATTACCTTGGAACACCTAACACTGAGGTACAAGGTGCTGCATCCACAAGGTAGGACTTTGAAAGTGTGGGTTTTGGAAGGTTGTTATCCAGGTGCTGTGCAGGAACTGGTATCTGATTTTTCCCACCTTTTCACAAAAAGGATACTCTGGGAATTTTTGTCCTAGTCTGAACTGGGCCAGATTATCATTCCATTTGATTATGCCACAGACTGATCCAGGCAAATATTTTGTGTTTAGGTAAACCTCATCTAAGTTCTTCCATCTTAAGCTTGGGTGTTTGGTCTAAGATGGTTGTGTGGGCTGGTTCTGCTCTTTGACAAAATGGGGGGAGGCACTCCCCGAGGGCATTTCAGCCCAGCAAATTCCTTTTGGAACCACTTGGCTCTCACTGTTGGCTCCACAAAGAGCAGAGGCACCTCACTTTGAGCTGTGCCCAGCCATTAGACCGACACTTTTAGGTGAGACAAATCTCACCTCTGGTCTCTCTGCCCTTTAGTGTTTTTATCAGTGCAATAGAAATAGTTTCAGATAGACATGGTGAGAGTAAGAAGTCTGAAGGATGGCAGAATATTCCAAAGGAGAGGGGTGTTTGCAGTAGTTCTTGTAAAGGTCTGATGGAACTTCCCTCTCCCTTTGCTCATAGGCAGTACCAAATTAGATGTAACTGTGGAGATGCAGGTGATCTGATGGATTCATGGCCAAGCTTCTATACATAATAAAATATGTATTAAGGTCATATTCTAGCAGTGCTGTAGGGAAACTGGAGTATTCTTATGCCATACTTTTTGGTAGGAATGCTTCTGCTGGGTTGCATCACTGTCTGTAAATTCTATTGATTATAATTAAGTCAGTCTGCATTGTCTCTAAGAACCTACATGGGTTTAAAAATCAATACTCCTTATATTCATCAGGGGAACCAGTTCGAAAAGGGATTATAGTGGGAATAAGCAATGCATTTATAGCTCTGAGTTTGTGTTTACAAACCATTAAATGCTGGCCTTCTCGACAGTCCTCATTTAAGGGTCAGAAATAGGTTTTTTCCCTGTCTTCTATACCATGATCAGTAACAAAATTCTCCCTTCATGGTTACCTGCCCCATATTGTACCTGCTGGGTGGAGCTCTGCTGTCTCAGTGACCTTCTGGGGGCAAGGAGACACCCTTGGACAAGCAGGAATGTGAGCAAACCTAGTAAAACCTGAGTGAATCCACCAAAGTCCTCTCGACTGGCTCACTTCTGTGGCAGTATCCTGTTGCCTTAAAGGGCTTCATTAGTTCTCTCCCTTGGCTTGTTTCTCCCAGAAAATATCAGTTCCAGTTATTGGAAGCTCTAACGGCCACGCTCATGGAAAATCAGAACAAAGAGCAATTGCTGAGGGTATGTGCTGTTATTGATTTATGGGTGAAGATTAAGGCCAGATTGCCCTGTCCCTATTTCTTTAACAACCCCGTCCTCAGATAGACTTCCTCCAACTCAATGGGCCCCTTATTTAAGCGCTGTTTATTGAGGATAATCTTATCGCAGTCTGGTGCACTAAATATGTATAACTCACCTTAGGGAGAAGATGTGAAAGGTCTTTGATGATATGAAGGGTGTGAACACTAAGGAGAGTGAAGGATAATTTAGGCTGGGACTTGGGAGTGCAAGTAAAACACATACCATCAAAGAAATGGAGTGGATGCAGCGTACTCCCCAAGAGAAAAATTAAATGCCCTTCAGTTTGAGCTGTGTGAAAGCAGAGAAAAGACTAAAACTGTGTTTAGTAAGGATCATTCTATGGACACAGAGGGCTGGGTGATCTTACTGAGCTTTTCTGCCGTTATATTTTTTGCAGTGCTTTGATTCCTGGTTGATTTGGCCAATAACTGAGCTGCATAATGCACAATGTGTTCCACCAGTGATGCTGTTTTTACACTGCTGTTCTGCACCTCAGCCAGGGACACCCGTGGAATTTACTAGATTTGATTCAATTTGTTTTATCAGTTATTTCAGTTTTAACAGCTTTTAGAACAGTAATGAAATGGCACAAACAAAGGCATTCCCTCAGCTCGTGAATACTCCTGGTATCCCAGGGGAGCAGGATCCATGCATGGCTCCTCACTGCACTTGGGGAGATGGTAGTTGGAATGTGCAGGCACCCATCCACATCCCCAAAATAACCATAGCAAAACTGATGTTTAAGTGACCATAGGAAAAGACCAGAAAGGAAAGACCAAGGGAAGCTGGGTTTAAGTAGGAGTCAGAGTGGTTTTGAGATTACATGGCAAAGCAAATTTCTCATCCTGGACACTGCTCTTCTACATCATCCACATCTTGATTTTGTCCCAGGGCAGAAAAAGCTACTGCCTGAGCTTTGGGTTTTGTGCAGAGTGCTGTGATATTGCTCACTGCTAATAAATGCACACATGGACATATATATGTTAAATAAAAGGGCTTGGAGCTTGCTGAAGGAACTGCAAGAATCCCGTGCAAAATAGCAGATTTTTTTTTTTTTTTTTTCTGCTGGATTCCAGTCTGAGCAGCTGTAAAGATCTGGTCAGAACTGGCTCTGGGTAGTGACAAAACCTGTTGGCTGGGCTTTAAAAACACGCAAGGAGTTGTGAGAAATGTTCTTCTTTGAGGCTGTCATTAAGATAGAAACCACTGCCCCAAGCCAGGCTATCCTGGAAATTTCTCAGGAAGATTTGAAGGGACTTGACTGACAGCTGAAGGTCTGGTGGTATCTGCCATGACAATATTTTCCAGTGTGCGCATTCAGCTGTAATGATTCATTAGAAAATAAGTTTAATTGTGGCCAGTAGTTGTGAATATTTCTTTGTACTCTCTTATCAATGTTTTCCGTTTGCAGCAGGACTCGGTTTGTTTGTTAATCTGAAGTTCTCCATTTATTTGGAAAACAAGGTTTGACTTATCGTACTGTTTGGCAGGAGAGAAGAAAGGTGAAATGCAAAGCCCTTAAAACCACAGAGCAAGGAAAAGGAAAACTTAACTTTCAGGGAAAAGTGCTCAGTCAGTGGGAACCAGTGCAGCTGATGTGGGCAAATGAGTGTCCAGATCTCATTTGAATCAAACAAATGAGCAAAATTATAAAATCAGAGTCACAGGTTGGTTTGAGTTTGGGTTGGGGTTGGAAAGGACCTTAAAGCTCGTCTTGCTCCAAACCTCTGCCATGGGCAGGGACACCTTCAACTGGACCCAGGTTGTGATGGGGGAGAGACCTAAGCTGAGCAGTAGCTGAGGAAGATGCAAGACAATTTTATTCCTCAGAAATGTTTGAAAAGCCAAGTTTCCTTGGACATTAAAAAAAGAACCCATGTGGAAAATAACATACACACCATTTTCCTCAAACTACAAATTGTAAAGTTCACAAGCTGCTGTGCAACTTTGGATTAGTTCTACTCCTCAGTGTAGTACCAAGTAGTAGTAGCAAGGAATTCTGCAAGTTACTGAATTGTTCATGTGACTCTTGTGTTTTAAAAATACACACTACACTTAGAGTTTTTCACAAATGCACAGTGCAGGGTGGCAATATTTCCATTTTGCTGGTAAAGATTGGGCAATGATAGTTGGAATCTTCATCATGAGTGAAGCTGATGGTAGAACTCACATCCCCTTCATCATAAACAACTCACTTTTAAACTCTTCCCATTGACCTTAATAGGGCCAGGGTTTGATTCCAAGTGTTTATTCTTCATTCCAAGCTCAAAGATGCATATTTTTAATCTGAATTTGAATATATGTTTCATGGCTTATTCATGCTCGGAAATACTTCTTGGCAGAGTCACCTAAATTGAGCAAAATGAGAAGCTTCTTTTAATGCAGAAATATTAAACAATGTGTGCTGGAGTGCAGAAAGCTATTTGGACACCGGAAAGCTTTATAAACATAGATTTGATTGTGATTGAACCAAAACCAGTGGTATTAAATTAAGGTCTGTTTAAGACACTAAAAAAACCCTCTGTGTTTTCCAAACTGCTAAGGATAAAATCAATCTGCAAAAGTATTTTAACTTTGTAACAAAAATATCATTGACAAAGTAAAGTGAAGATAATAAAGCATATTTAAAACTACTTGGAGGTCTTCTTAAAAATTTATGACCTCTTTCCAGTTGGAGCTCATTTAACTCGAAAACCATTTAAGAGCCTGGAAGTGGCCGTATTTGGGCCTTGCAAGAAATGTTCTCTTGTTTGTTCAGAAACAGAGGCACCTTTGGTTAGACAGAACCTGTTGTATTCCATTATTATATGTGAGCTGCAGTAATACAGCATTTGTATTTTCCTAGGACAAAAATGACTGGGATGTAGCTCACAAGGTTTACAGCATGGGGAACAGTTTCAGATCCACAGGGTCTGCCCACACCAGTGTGTGATCAGATCTATGTCCTTCCCCTCCCATGACCTCCGGTGCCAGCAGTCCTGTTAGAAGATCATTTCAGGTACTGATTTGCTCATGTCCCTGTCCCAAGCACTGAATTAGAGGCAGGAGCCATGGTTAGACTCAACCAGAGACTGGTTTGGATCTCAGACCTGAGCTCTGTGCCCACAGGAACTGAAACTGATAGCAAGGCCTTGGGCCGTCGATATTTTCCATTACCATAACTGCTGCTTAGCAATGTCTCGTTGATACGAGGGGAGTTGTGTGACTGAGGCCATGTTCATCTCTTTGCAACAGGAAGAATTATGGCATTCATAGATTGGAAGAGAGTGGGTGATAAATAAAACTGAGGCTATCCAGAAAGCCCCAGGGAGCTTCCTCTCCCCAGAAAGAATGAGAAATTTATAGATGTCTAGAAATTACAGTTGAGCTTTTTGCCTTTTCTTTTTTCTTTTTTTCTTCTTTTTTTTTTTTCTTTTT
>VXAC01003398.1:71201-99145 GCA_013399225.1 Rhipidura dahli
TGCGGGGCCGGCCAATGGGGCGGGCGGTGCCAAGTCACGTGAGGTGCCACGACGGCACCGACAGCCATTTCCTCGTTTCTGGAAAACTTCGGTGCCTCCGCCGAGCGCTTCACCGTGTTTTCGGTGCCAAACGCTCCCTGCCGCATGTGCCTCGCAGGCTGGCATTTGTCCATAAAGTTATTTTAGTAGGTAAAAAGTCTCGGAGCGCTGGAGCTCTGCGCGTTCTGTATGTAAAATGGATTTCCCTTGCTGGCCCCGGGCCAGGAGCGCGGAGCACGCGCTGGGCGAGGGGAGCGCGTCTCTGCAGAGGAACTGGTGGACTGACACACTCTAATTTTTTGGCTCCTGACCAGATGAGCTAGATGGATGCCAAAATTCAACAAAATAACACATTATTGTGTAATAGGAACAGTGCTCAAAGTGAGCAAGTGCTCACAGGAACTGAATACCAGCACTTTTTTTTTCCCCTTTCTTTCTTTTTTTCCCCTTCCTTTCTTTCCCCTTGTACAGCAGAAGCTCAGAACTGGCACTTTTAATATACAGCTTCAATGGAACATGGAATAAATATAACCACAATGTAAAGAATGAGGAATAATGTACAACCGGGAAGACGAAGGGGAGGAGAGAGTAAGGGAGGGAGGGAGGGAGCGAGACAGAGGGAGTTAAAATTACTTTTGTGAGACTTCCTTCAAACATGCTCCATAGGGCTCAGGGCTGGTTTAACCCTGTCTTCCCTGCAGCAGATCCCCAGCATGCCACATGCATCGTTCTTTCTCCTTTATTTCCTTGAAAAACAAACACACACATGTTAAAGGAACCAGGACCATCAGAGGGGCTGGAAACAGTGCAAAAAAAGCCTTCCTAGAAAAAAAAACTTTTCTTTTTCTTTTTTTTTTTTTTGTTGTCTGTCTCTGAAAGAAGGAGAACCTGTGTGAAGTACTGCTTTTCCTCCTCAAATAGCCAGCACTGCCTGGGTTGGTACTTGCTGTAGTAGCACCTCCTAGCACCAACCCAACTTTGCAGTAATAAATTAATTAAGCTTCCCTGAGAAGCTACAGCGTTCCACAGCTTCATCTGCAAAATGCAGGTGTCTCTGGGGCTGCGCATGGCAACTCCTGGAAAGTGCAAAGCAACACAATAGGAAGTGAAAACTAACACAGCCTATGGAAACTGCGAGGGGTCGGTGGGTCAGCAGCATGTAATTACAAGAGCTGGAAGGTGGCCAGGACGTGGCTGCCCATCGTGTCAGGGAAACGCCATGTGCCCACATGGATTGAGAACTTTCTGGTTTCAGAATTCGTGGAATCATAGAATGGTTTGGGTTGGAAGGGACCTTAAAGATCGTCCAGTTCCATCCCCCTGCGCCAAGCAGAGAGGACGCCCATTCCATCAGGTGTCCTGGTCCTGCTGATAGGGAGACCAGGTGGGAAGAGCATTCCTGGAGGGACTGTGGAGGATGTGCTCCCAAGTGGACAGTGCCAGGACTGGGCTCCCATTCCCCACCAAATGGTGGTGGAAGTGCTTGCAAAGAACAGGAGACAGCCTTCCTCTGCCCTGAGACTGCATCATCCCAGAGCACAAAATAAAGGCCATAAACCTTTTCTACCCTCATTTCTTCCTTCCCTCTACATCTCATAGAGATTTCCCCCCAAACGGATCAAAATCCATTGGAGCTTAGGCCGATTACTGTCCTCTTACTGTGCTCCTGTTGGATTTATCTGTCGTATCAGCCCTGTGTATTCCTAAAACAGATACTGCTGTGGTAGATTATCACCAAGATCTAAACCAGAGACTTTGCTGGGATTGCATCTGAAAATCTGTCTGAAGAGGGCAAATACACATTTCTTGTGCCATATCTCAGATTTGATCTGCCAAAGAGAAATAAAGGGCCTGTGTCTCCTTGTTACTTTATTGAAAAAAGCCTGCCATAAAGATTTGAGGAATTTTGAGGAATATGATTGCTAGATTTTAACATGAGGGATGCAAGCAACCACCTAAGGTACTGGTTTGGGTTGAATTCCAGTTGTGCTGTGCACCACTCCTTCCCATTGTTCCTGCTCTGAATTGCTTCCAGGCAAGAATAAACCAAAGTAAACAAGCTGGTTTGGTGTATTTGTGGCCTTGGGTAAAACAAACCATATTAATGATATGTTATATTATTTAATTTGGTTTTTTAATGCCATATCAAGTACAAAATAGAAAATGCAAAATAAATAGTAAATAAAAAATAATGATATGGGAGTTAGAGTCATCCTGGTGTGCAATAACATTAAGTGTGGCTGTAATTATGGTTTGGACTTTCCATGGTAAAAGCAGATTTTTCTCCCTCATAACTGGTTTTATATCCTTCTGGAACAAAGTAAAAAAATCTTCTGGCAGTTTTTTAATTGAGGTTTTGTAGCTTTAATGGTCTGATGCTATAAAGAAGTCAACCCTTCTGCCAGTTTTTTAAGACCAGATAAGGCTTTGCCATCATGTTGAATGCATGTTTCTCTGTATACATGTATCCACACGCTCCTTTCTCTTTCTCTTTCCCTCTTTGTCTCTGGGAGAGGGAACAGGAGACTTTCAGAGCAAATACTATTAGAGGATTCAGAGATGTAAAAGAAGTTGTTCTCCCCTCGGTATGTTTGGATTGTTTCTCTCCGTGGAGCTGGCTGGATGTACCTGTGGTATTTTAAAAGTGAACCAAAGTGCTAAGAGAACATTTCTGGGAATGGTTTATGCAGATGAGAGTTATGATGGAGCCACCCCAGCCCCACAAATACCTGCAGTGCTGCACAGGCTCTGCTGTTGCCCCACTGTTGGCTTTTCCAAGCAAACCCTTTTCTCAGCTGGCAGGGAAATACCTGGGACTCTGCTCTGGAGCTGGGGCTTCACAGCCAGGAGTGCGTTAGAAGTTAATACAAATTACATGAGCTTTACACCCAGAGCCCTGACTTGCCTTAGGTTACCATTTTGGCACAAAGGGTTCAGGGAACATCCAGCTTTGCAATGGATCCTCTCTGTCCAGTGTCCAGCTTTGCAGCACATCCCTCTGTGTGGTGTGCTGCTCCCCAGGGAAGAACTGGCTTTCGGTGCCTTAAAGAACTAAGAAAGCTGTTAGAAACCCAATCAAACACTCAAAACAGTAAAAAAGCAGTAAAAAAGGGGTGAAACCCCACAGCATGTAGGGGAACCCAGGGCTGTGGGTGGTGTGCTCTGTCTCTGGGTAGAATCAGGCAATAATGTGGCACAGTTAAAGCTGTTACTCAGTGTGGATGTCATGGGAGTATCACTGGACCAGTGCAACTCCACCATCTTCAGTGATGAGTTTGCATGGATGTGATAGGACAATCTTGTATTACTTCTCTCTTGGCTTTTGGGTTTTTTAAACGTCTTAATATGTTCTTTTTTGCTCAAATAAAAATGCTTTAAGGATAGGGGGAAAAAAAAAAAAGATCCCAGGTGCAATAACAATAGCTGATCCCAAACAAACAGCAATTCACTTTTGCCACTCTGCAAAGATAAAGCCTGTCATGTACATTAGCAAAAGATAACTGACATTAACACAGTAGGCAAGGTGATTACGCACCACACTATTGACTCTGTGCGCTCATTACTGCTATTTGGTGGGTTGCTTAAGTGGGTACCTGAAGGTTAAGTAATAACTGTAGAAAGAATGAGAGGGAAGCAGAGAGAAAGAGAGAAAGGGAAAAGAAGAGAGAAAACATTGACACAAGGTTAAAATGGAGGAAAGTGGATAAGTGGGGGTGTGGATGTCTGAGGAGAAAGGTGAGGTGGCTGTGCCTCAGTAAGTGATATTTAAAGGCTGGTGGCTGAGTAAATAATGCATCCAGTTGTGTTTTCTTTGATATTTTTAAGTTTGTAAAATAATAGAGAGAAAACACAACTTTGGGGTAAACCCGTGATCATGAAAAAGCCAAAAGAGAACCACAATCTAAATTTCCCAAGACGTGTACTCCCTCCCCAGCTTTCAACAAAACCCGAGAGAGTGCAAGGTCAGGATATGGAGTTTTTTTTAAAAAAAACCAGCTGCCTTTTAACTCATCCACATTTTTTTTTTTCTGTGAGCCTTTGAAAATGCTTTGTTTATTTTCATACTCTGAGTGTGCACGGCCAGAGAATTCCTGAGCCTTCCTTGCACGGCTCGGCTCCAGCGCTGCAATGGGAGTCGATGGCACGGCTCTCACAGCCCACGGTTCAGGGCACTGGCAGGGCTTAGTTCAGCCATTGACAGCAACACTTTGGGGTGTTGGGCATCTTTCCTGTCCGTGTGGCCTGTGTAGTGTTCTGTGGGCACTGCTGCTTCACGGTGAAATAGGAACTGTGTTCAGGAATCGATGATTAATGCCGGCGTTTCCTCTGGAATGCATTTCTGATATTATAATATCATGCTGCAGAATCAAGTTTAATTTCAAATTGTATTAACCTATTTACGAAACGTATCAAGGGGACATTTTTCAAGGGAATGGTTCTCTTCTTTATATAGATTGGGAAATAAAATACTTCTTTTAATATTGCGTTCTCCAGGCTCTAGGACTAACTATTTCCCTGGAATTAATATCTAAAAGGGAGTCATTGCAAATTTTATATTGACATGCAGAACCTAACATTATGGCTTTTTAGGGTGTTATATGCACAAAATATGTATGTGCATTCCAAACTAGCTAATAGTTTTGCAACTGGTGAACATAAATTTTAATATCTATACTTCCCAGCTTGTAGCAGTGTTGTCTGAAGTCTGGGATGACTGATGTTAATCTCCAACTTGTTTGTGGCTTTCCAAAAAATGAACTTGAAGTAGAATAAAATGTGGTGTAATTCCCATTCATATTTAAATTTATAATAAAAAGTGCAGTGTGGGATTTGTCCTATATACTCCTGCCTAGCCAAACTTTAAAATATAGCTGTGTTCTTGCATTGCAGAAGGAGGAATATGCACATATGTTAGCTGTTAAATACATTGCTGTTCTTAGGGGCTTGCACTTAGATGCCTCCCATATCATAAATTCATCCTCCTTTGCCCTGAAGTTTGGAGTTTTCAAACATTAGGCAAAAACAAAGGAAAGGTGGAGGTGATGGTGCCATCTCAGTTTCTTCTCAGGGAGCAGCAGCATTTGGGGAATGGTGTCTTATTAAGACACACGGGAGTATTCTAGAATTTCATTTTTTACTCTTTCTCTGGAGTTGCTGAAATTACACAAGCCTCATAGCTGAGAATTTTATAGGTAATCCCTTTGAAGGCAGAGGATGAAAGCCTGGCTTCGTTGAAGGAAAGAGGAATTTCTGCTGTTGATCTCAAGCTGGCTCTGAGTTGCTCCCTTGGCGTGTCCGGGGACTAACTCGTTGGTGCAGTGAGTGCAGTGCTGCTTGGTGTATCCCAACCCATGGCTTTTGTTAGGCTAAGACACGTTTCATGGCAACACAATGATTTGGAGCCAAATTTCAGAGATGCTGAGCCCCCCTCCTTTCCCCCCTCCAATTGCATTCAGGTCAGCGAAGCTGAGAGTCGAGCCCTTCCAAACGAGCGGCGTATCTGACAGGAATGAGGCAACGGCTCGGGACGTGCAGGAGTTTATTGGGTGTCTCTCTTGCACTGTAGTTTTTAGCCATGAGCGCTGGATTTGTTTGAGAGCAAACAGAGACGCACTAATTGATGAGAGTGTTATGCAAATAAAAAAGAGAAATGGGATGGGTAAAATAAAGGAACTGTAAAACACTTTATTATGCCTGGAAAGCCAAGCTAATCCCAGAGGAATTCTGCTGGGATAGAATGTTAGCTGCTTGGACATTTTAAGCCTTTAAGAGTTGTCCTGGAATTTTCTTTTTCGTTTTCTTTTGTTACTTTGTTAGATCACTCTACAGAAACGTGGCTCACATTTTCCTCCCTCCCTCCTTTTCTTCCCCCCTTGGCTGAAGGTAACTCAGCCCACGCTTGGCTTGCAGGGGAGATGAAATGGTTAAGCAGTTGAACCTCAGGTGCTTTGTTCTTGTGCTGGATGCCTGCTGCTGGGAGGCAGGCAGGAACTCCTCAGGAACGGCAGGGCTCCCGCCGGCAGCAGGGACTTTGCTTACCCTACAAGACCACAAAACGAGTGGCTGCAGTGGAGTGGCCTGAGCACGCTGCAGAGCCCCAAGTGGGGCAGAAAGGGGGTCCATTAGCTCAGCTCCTTTTTTGACCTTTTCTATCACTGTTTCCCCCACCTTTCACGGACTTTCTCCCTCTTTCACCTCAGATGGGTAGGCAGGCAGGCTGCCTTAATGAAAGCAATACTGTGTCAAGAGGGATTGCTGGCAGAACCCTTCCCAGCCAGTCTGACCTAGCACCTCAGCAATGTTCTTGGCTTTGGCCAGCAACAGCTTGAAAACCCAGGTCTGTTTCTGAATCCAGATGGTGGTGCGTTGCCATATGTCAACAACACATGTCATCCTGATTAAAATTTTAACCACATCCATTCTGCCATCCCCATAAACCATCCTCGGCCCACTGCGTGGCAAAGGCTCCTTCCACACTGATCCCGTTCTTCCAGCAGGAACGTGCTGTTGGCATCAGTGCAGGCGAAGCCATTGCCTCTGCAGTGGTATCTGCCTTCCCATCCAGCTCCGTGCCTGCAAGCTCCACCTGTGAGGGTGCGTTGTCCTTATCAGCACTGCTGGAACAAGGTCTTTGCTTCAACTGACTCCGGAGTCAGGCTTTAAGTGTTGGAACAGAAAAGGAAAAAAAAAAAAATTCCCCCCCAACCCTAACTTATTTAATCACTTGTCAGGGCCTGTTGGGTTGTCTGTTAGGAAGTGGCCTGCCCAGCCTTGGAAAGAGAGATAACGTATTCCTGTTGAAACACAACCTTGTCAGGTTGCCACTGAATGGCATTTTGAAGTTGCCGATGTGTGGAAGACCAGCCCGGGCTGTTCTGTACCTGGGGTGAATGCAGCTCCCTTTACCTTGGTTTCTAAGCTCTGAGGTACAGCCCTTTCCCTAAGCCATGAACACAAATTCCAGCAGTTCCTGGGGCAGAGAAGCATCCTTCAAGGAGGTTGCACAGAAAAGCTCCTGTGGTTTTCCATTTGCTCAGAGAAATGGTACCAGTGCACAGCAGGGAAAGGGAGTGATACTAAATTCAGACCTAGGATCTCGGTCCAGTCAGTCTTTTGGAGACTGGGATAATTTGTGAAGTGGAAGTGGTTTCCCAAGCTGTGCCTCTCAGTTCTTTCATATTTCAGCTCAGTTTCTGCAGCAGCTTCCCCTCTGCCCGTAGGTAATGCTCACACAACATTTATCCCTTTGGCTAATTTCATTCCAGTGTGACAGACAGATAAAAGCTCTCAAAGACACCAAGTTTCTACTTTTTTTTTTTCTTTTTTTTTTTATGAAAATGGTGGCTGAGCAAGGAAGAGACACCCCCATCCACATCCTCCCAGGAGGAATGTCGGCAGGGTGAGCCTCACCTTTGTCTGTCCGGTGCGTCCGTCAGCAGACGCAGAGCTTGGAAGCAGCCACACGCAAGCTGCCTCTCGCTCTTCCAGATGTGAGGGCCAGAGGTCGGGAAGGGAGGAATTGCAGGGAAAGGGAAGATGAATCATAAAGGGGTTGGGGGAGAAGTGCAGGATGTTGTCCTGAGAGGAATGAAGACATGCAATGCGAATCCTCAGGAAACAAGGCTTTGTTTTCTCTGATGGTTGTGTGGAACAACTTGTCTTTCTGAGAAGAAGAGAGGTGACAGAGCAGGAGAAAGAAGCTGAAATAGCTTCTGGTTGTTAAATATTTTCTTTTATTTGTGTGTATTTTCACCCACCTCTGGAGTATGGTGGATCTTACAACCATATCTCTTCTGGTAGGGCATAAACTAGTATTAAAATGCCTGATCCAGAGCTTGTGGAAATTGGGAAAACTGGTGGTAGACATTTGTTGGCTGTATCTGAATTTGTTTATGGTCTGGAAGAGTTGTTTTAAAAACTGGGTTGTTCCAGTCCCCAAGGGGAATCTGGGATGTTCCCCATCTAAACATAGATATGGCTTGTGTGAGTAATCTCCTAAATCACTGCAACTTAGTAAAGGGAGTATTATGAATCTTGGAAGAGTGAACCTTCTAATTTCCTTTGGAGGAAAAAAGATGTTTTGGAGGCCAAGGATGGTGAAATGTTGATCTGCTCTAAAATCTGTGACCATGTGAAGCATTCACTTCCAATCTCGGGTCTCTCTATCACAGGAGTAGTGGTATCCCTGCTCCAAAGAGAAGCCCAAAGGCAACACTTGGACTGGAGATAGGATTTTAGACAAGAACTTGTAAGGAATTAACTCAGTCCCCTAACTACTACAGCCAGTTTAGTTCCATTTCTACAGTGACACCCCCAATGGCATCTTCTGGTTCACATTACAAGTCACAGAGATATAAAATACAGAACAGATGAGGTACCCCCCCCAAAAAAAAAAAAAAACAAAAAAAAAACAAAAAAAAAAACAAAAACCAAAAAAAACCCAAAAACAAACAAACAAACAAACAAACAAAAAACAAAACAAAAAAAACCCCAAAAAAACAGAGATAACTTCTCCAATACATTGTGCACAACTGCCTGCCCTAGGAAAGGGATTTTATTTGGATCCTGTTTTTCTGGGCAGACACATTTTTTCAAGACAATGCCAGGAGTGTGCTTTCTGTTCTCTTTCAGTGACCGAGTGCCGGTGGGTATGTGCCAGTGGAGAGGGATGCTATTTATAAAGCCGGGTTTTATTTAGTATATATTTGCACCAGCTATTGAGTTAGATTCCTGGCTAGCGTAACACAAGACAGCTCCGTTGGCTCCTGTGATTTCCATAGTTCAGAGTCTGGCATATGTTTTCCTTGCAATGTATATTGACTGCCCGGCCTGTTAAAACTCTCGCCGCCAAACCTACGCTGTTGTGTAATACGCTATTGACTTTTTGCTGGGCTGCTATGAATAGCTGGAGGAAATGAAGTAGCTGTGAGGATGACTTTTCCTACACTATATAAAGTCTGCTCGAGGCTGATACAAAATGTAAATGTCCTTGGTAAAGTTAGATGTGGAGCCTACGTCTAGTGGAGAAATCACAGAATGGTTTGGGCTGGAAAGGGACCTTAAAGACCACCTCGTTCCACCCCCAGCCATGGGCAGGGACACCCTCCACTAGACCAGGCTGCTTCAAGCCCCATCCAACCTGGCCTTGAACATTTCCAGGGATGGGGCAACCTGTGCCAGGGCCTCAACACCCTCTGAGAAATCAGCTTTGATGAAGTCCAGTCCCAGATTTGCTTCTGACCTGCTCGGGGATTTGGGGAGCAGTCTGTGTTTCAGTTTCCTCTTCCATGAAATGGCAATAATGTGTAAGGATTAATTAATCAGTGCATGGCAAACCCTGGATTTTGCAAATGCTGGCGGTACTGTTTCAAAAACTTCCTTTTCTGGGTTAAAAGGAAACAAGCCTAAGGATTATTGAAGTCTTAAGCAACATTGTTGAATGTTTTTTCAGTGACGCAAATACAGATCTCAGTTTTAAAAAGATCAGAATGGACATCGACGGTAAATAAAGTCACTGGCCAATAACTCGCAGAGTTTAAAACAAATTTGATTAAGCATTAACTGTGGAGAAACTTTATTAGAGACAAGTAGAGACTGCAACCCTGGATGTATGGCTCCATTCCTGCATTTCCAATATTCATTTGTTCACCACCCTCTGAATAGACGCTGCTGTGGGGGGGGGATCCCTTTGGTGCACAGAGTTTGGGTGCTGCGCAGTCATAGTGAGCTCAGGTGGGATCTTCTTCTTTGAGTCCCAGACTGGAACATCTGGGTACATGGTGGGGGGCCTCAGCCTGGAGAAAAGGAGACTCAGGGGGGACCTTCTTGCTCTCCACAACTCCCTGACAGGAGGGGATTGGGCTCTGCTCCCATGGAACAAGGGACAGGACAAGATGAAACTGCCCCAAGTTGCACAGGGGAGGTTTAAATTGGAGATGAGGGAAAATTTCTTCACAGAAAGAGTTGTTGGGCATTGGAACAGGCTGCCAGGGCAGTGGTGAAGTCACCAATCCTGGTGGATGTGGTGTTTAGGGGTATGGTTTAGTGATGGGATTGGCAGTGCTGGATTAGTGGTTGGACTCAATGACCTTAGAGAGTTTTTCCAGCCGTGGCTTGAAGGAAAGGCCACCCAATCCTCCAGCCAACCCTTAGACACTCATTTGTTGCATGTGTGCACCAATAGATGAAAAATCAAATTATTTATACCCCTTGCTCGCACTGGACTGTTGCATTTTGAGTCCTGACATCAGGCTTTGGGAGCCCACCTCTGAAACTTCTGCCTTCTTGCAGGCTTTGGGCTCATTTCTTCTTGTTTTCTCAACGATGATACTTGTGATTTCATTCTTACCAGACTGTTTTCTTTAATTTAATGAGATTTGTCCTCCACGTCTGAAAGGGAAATCCTTTGGTTTTGTCAGTTAGGTATTCAGTCACAACAAGTCACGTGGGAGTGTTTTTCATCAGTGGAGAGAGACAGATGCAGCTGGAGAAAGCAACTCCAACATGTTTGGGATGGGAAGGCTGCTGGGCTGCTCCTTCTCCACTGGTGTCCTGGGAGAGCTTGGGTAACTGGGTTTGACATAGAAAAAACTTGGTCAGGGACATCAGCACAGGCAGCAGAGGAGGCAGAGCTGTTGTGCCTATCATACCTGCAGGTTATGAAATGAAGGAGTTAAGTTTCCCAACCTGACACACGAGTAGCACCCTGTTATTTGCTTAACAAAGATTTTTGTGTCTGCGTCTCTCCAACCTAGTGTGTTTTAAATTCACTGCAAATAATTCTTTCAGCTGTTTCCTAGACATCCTGTCACGCAAATGGATAAAACAATATAGCCAGCTCAGTGGAAAAAACAGTAAATTATACAATAAAAACGTATACAGTCTATTCTTTATGTTAGGGCCTGACTTATCACTGTGGTACTCCAGGTTTACACCATCAAAACTTGATTTTTATGGTCAAATAGTGGAAGGAGACAGTGGCACATCAGGCTGGTAGTGGTGGGAATATGCCAAAGTTTTAAAAATTATCAGGAACAAAATAGCCATGAAATCCTGCATATGAAGTTCATTACTTTCTGGTAATGGTGACTCTGGTAGTGTTAACATTTAGGAAAATATTTCTTCTTAGAACATTTTCCTATGCATATTTAAAAACTGGAAATCCACTGTTTGCACAAGAATACCATTAGTGTCATAAATCAAACTGCACCATTAAAGAGTATACTGAAAAATCAAGAAATTAAGAGAAATGCTCTGTTTTTTAATCAATAAGGTGAAATATATATATTTAATATAAATTACTGCTTCTGCAAGCTGTAAGCAGCACATACCTCCTTACAGGCGACGGATTTGGGTGCTCTCATTTTCTCTCTGGAGGTACTTGCCTCTCTCCCCTGATTGCATTTGGTATTGAGACTCCTAAAAAGCAGGCATGAGGCCAGGCACCCAGTGGAGCTCCAAGGAGAGGATAATTTAAGTAAGATGAAATCCTGACAATTTTTACGGAGAGCGAAACTCGAATGTACAAATTACCTGGGAATGCTGGAAGTTGATGGCTTCCCCACGGAATAAGGCTCCTGGAGCAGGGAGGTGCACGTGGGGACTGTATCAGGTTAGCATCTGGCAGGTCGTGATTTACAGAACCCAAGAGCGGGGCACGCAACACGGTGCTTTCAAAGATCTTTGTGCCGGTTCCAGTTTAATTTCCTCCCAGCCCTGCGTACACACACAGAGCCCCTTTCCCATCTGATCTCTATATAAAGGATGGGGAATGATGTGTGTGAGGAAGCCGGGGAGGATGCCGCAGGGCCAGCCCAGCAGCCGTAAGTAGGTGTTGCAGCGTGCCCCCGAGGCATTTCTCCAGGCTGTTACAGGGACCTTCTGGGAGCTGGTGGGAGAAGTGGCTTTCCAGGCTGAGCTGGGACTCAGTCTGTGCAGAAACAACCCACAAGGTACTGGGCTGTGCTAATTATGGAGGTGAATATGGGTTGTGCAACCTCTCCAACAGGCTCAGGTCTCCGAATATCCAAATTTGTTCCACAGGAACCCTGGAGCAGGCACCGAGCATTCGGTGTCAATCTGCTTGTGTTTAAGCGCGAGGAGTGGGGGATTGGTGGCCCGGCGCCAGACCTGGGCTGCCAGAAGAGCTCAGAAGTTTCCTGATCCCTCTCCCCACCTCCCGTCTCCGAAGGGAGCTGCCGCCTCTTTCCCATGACAGCTTTGTCACCCGTCCAAAACGCAGGCATTTGTCAGGATGTTCTCTCCTTTCCTGTGATGGAAGAGGCTCTGTTTCTGCCTTGTGGCGGGGAAGGAGTTGGGCTTTTGTGGTGTTCCCATGCACGGGCCGGTTATTTTAGGGAGCGGGCAGCAGCAGCATCATGCTCAGCACCAGGGCAGGTTCCTGGATGGAGCCAAGCTGATCATCCACCAGTGCAAGGCCAGCACCCTGCAGCAGTGCAGAGGAGAGGGCCTTTGTGCTCAGCCACTTGGCTCCCCGAGAGCCGAAGAGTTTGCAAATATCCACTTCACCATTTTTGCACACAGCACTGGATGGTTTTCAGTGTGTTCTCAAAGTCAGCACTTAATCCCCAAACCCCGACTGCACTTTTACTCCACTCCATGCTTGCCATTTTAACATCAACCCACACGGATTCTTACAGGATCAGGAGAACCGCTGCTTTTACTGTGTAAAATAGACATGTAAGGTTGCATTAGGATAAACACAAAATAGCAAGGAAGAAAAGTGTTTAATTTGCAGCCCAAAGATCCTAGAAATTTGTTTAAGGATAATCTCAGCGCGTGAGTGGGTATCCCTTGCTCACACCAGGACCAAATAACAGCCCAAGCTCACAGTGCACAGTCAGGCCCTCATTTACCAAATTATATCGTTCTCACTAATGTTCCCTGGGTCAGTGGGTGAGGCAGCTGTGGGTTAGGACACTACAAATCTGACAAGAATTAATGCATTAGTAATTCTTTTTAAGCCCGTAATGTATCCACAGCTTCCAGGGGAGGTATTTTCAGATAAGAAATGTAGAAGTCGGTTGTTATATTAAGCTGCCTCTCATTAATGGGAGCCTTTCCTACCATCGTTTCCGATTGCATTAGCAGCAAATTCTGCTCTTTCAAAGATTAATGGACTGAGTGGAATCTATAGCGGAAGCGGGGCTGGGGACACCAGTGAGCTGAGTTGGCTTTAGATCATGCCTTGGCCACAGACATCCTGGCCAAGTTGCTCAGGGAGGTACTTGGAGCTGTGTTATGGATCACAGATGTGTGCAGTGGGCTTTGGGTGCTTGGGAAGCCCCTCTCACAGGCACTGGAGCTGAGAGTCTGATCCCAACCATCCATGCCTCAGTTTCCCTCCCTGCAAACTGTGAGTAAATTATAACAGCAGCCTCCTGCAGAAGGATCCTGAGGAGTTATGGTAGTTCCTGTGGTGAGTTTTCCAGGTTTGATACTGATTATGTTGGTAGGAGTGATTCTCTGGTACAGGCTGGCCAAAGAAGCTGTGGCTGCCCCATTCCTGACAGTGTTCAAGGCCAAGTTGGACGGGGCTTGGAGCAACCTGTGGTAGTGGAAGGTGTTCCTGACCATGGCAGGGATTGGAACTAGGTGATCTTTAAGGTCCCTTCCAACCCAAACCATTCTGGAATTCTGATTCTTTAGCTCTGAGCTAACTGGTGTCCCAGGACTTACAGATCCATATGTTCTAGGGAGGAATGAGCACATGGCTATAGCAGGGAGACTCCTTCAAGATTTTAAGTTATTCACTGGCTGCAGAGATACTCATGATTCAAAACAGTGTGCTTCAGTTGACTGATGAATATTGTCTCCCAAAAAGCCATTGAATACCAAGTATACTTTTCAAACAGGATATGGAAAACTATCTGTATGCAGGCAGTCCTGCAAATTTGTTGTAAACAAATTTATTCTCCTATAGCACACCTACGCTGTAAGTCAAGGCACTGTCATGTGGAAGGTGTCTAGGCAAGGATGCATTTGCCAGCTCTTGTTCCAGCCTGCAGAAGGGCTCTTCAGGTGTTCCCAGATGGTAGTCTTACGAATCCCTCTTCAATTAAGTGAAATTTTTGCGGCACTGACTTGCTAGTACATCTTGCTTAGCTGTCCCTTTTATTCAGAATCACTATCTGCTTTTGGAGCTTCCCTCTTTTCTTCCCCATCCATTACAGCATTCTTTTCTTATATATGTTAAGTAATAAAAAGCCTTTTCAACACTCCTGCCCCCAAATCATTAAGCTAAGAACTGTCATTAGAAATGTATGTGTAGCAGAGCAGAGGAAGTGGCAGTGCCACACATTTCTTGTTGTGTTTTAGGTACAATCCTGCCTCGTCATCTCCTTGCAGATCCAATGTTTTTGTAACACTGAATTTTCTGAGGTCTCAGTCTTTGTTGGTGCCCTTGCAGTGGGGGCAGATGCAGGGATGGGGCTGCAGCCAATGCTCAGGCTCCTCTACAAGGGTTCTGAAGAAGCCTTCATGTTGAACAAAATTAATTTTGCCTGTTTGTTGTCCCCTTTACCCCTTTGCCCTTTACACCTTTTGGTGGTGTAAGAGGGCAGTAACCTGGCTGAAAGGGGAGCTTGTAACTCCAGTTGCATAATACGTGGAAGACAAGCAGGGTTTGGTGGTAGGAGTGAGTTCCAGCCGTTGCTCTGTGGTTACAGTCGTGTTCTCCCCTCGTGCTGGAGCCCACATCAGGCTCCACCATGCTCCTCCCAGTCTCTTCCTTTGCCTTCCCTTTCCTCCTAATAAACTTAATTAATGTTCAGCTACTGTGTTCTCTGCCGGGCTCCACAGAGCGGAACCTCCTCCCGATGGGACGTGGCCTGGCAAGCACCGCTGTCCCGGGGAACTTTGGACTTGTGACACAGCCAGACGTGGGGCCAGCAATGGCCCAGCCATAGAGAACTTGGTGCAAGATGAGGATGAGTTTGTAACAAGGCTGCTCTTCGGGCTGCCAACGCTTCCCAAGGGCTGGTTTGGCAGCCTGGCCGTGCCAGGACCCTGGGACCTTCCCGCCGTGCCCACTGTCCCCCAGCCAGCGGAGGAGGTGGTGGCCGAATGCCACGCAGGGATTCCCTTTCCTCAGGGCTGCCAGGTTAGAGCAGCTTAGTTCCACTGAAGCAGAAAGTAGCGGCACTACGGCAGAGAACTGGGGCCTTCCAGTGCGTAAATAACTAACGCTGCATGTGGGTTTGATTTTCAGCACAGAGGTTTGGCGTGGGGTGTTTTGTTCACTCGCTCCTCCACACCCAGGGCTGATCTGCAGCCTCTGCAGAGAAGCTCGCCCAGGTCCGAGGCTGCTCCTCCACTGGCGAGACAAAATATTTTCACGCTTTTATCTGTGCAAATTAAATGAGTTACTATGGGATTAAAAAAAGCGCTTGTTTATATTGTTGTCCTCCTCTAGGGTAACCATCTACAAATTGATCTAAAAAGATTGTATTTGCTTCAGGGGAAAAAAAAAAAAGAAAATTGTATTAAGCTGCAATCGCACTAATTATTGACGGGGGGGGGGGAGCTGAGCTCTGGGTATCATGGAGATTATAATAATTATATGGAGCTGGGCTTTAAAAGCAGCGTCCTATGTGGCTCTGAGCATTGAATTAAACTGGAAGTTTTCTAGCAGACATCTCAGTTGCCAGTAGTAAGGTCTGGGTGAAGAACAAACAATAAACCACAGTAATCAAAGATAAGAAAGATAAATCCAAAGAAGGAGAGTAAGCGTGATCTTTCAAATCAGCATTTAGACTGAGCCACGACTGCAGCAGAAACTTTAGTTCAAGTAAGAACATTCTGTATGACTTCTAAATTTGTCATTTTGTGTACAGCATTTGTGTACTGGCAAAAGGCTTAGTGTTAAAGGCATTTCTGTCAAAACAACCCGTTGCTTTGGGGGACCTAGTATGAACTTTATTGGCAAAAGCATTTTTTATTTGTATAAGGTACAGTTACAGTAGAGGAGTTTGCCAGCAGAGCCGTACGAGGAATTTCTTTGCCAGGCTGACCTAGCCCAGAGACTTGTTCAAAGTAATCGGTTGTACGTCGGCTCCGCTTTGCTCTTGCTAACAGCAGAGCTCCTTGTGCTCGCAGGGAGCACGGGGCTTGCACTGATTGTTATACTTTAACTGTGCAGAGGTGGCCATGCCAAGGAGTTGTTGGGTTGTGATCCTGTGCTCTGGCTGGTGGAGGCAGCCAAAGGCTCCTGCCCTCTTTGCCAGGGCACTGTCGGGTGCCTGAGCAATGATGGGCTGGGCCTCTGCCGCTGGGACCAGTCCCACGACCACACAGCAGCCTGCCCTGCAGGGTGCTGCACCCAGGGCTGGCACTGGGATGAGAACAGCAAGGACACAACGTGGCAAAACTGGAAAGAAGCAAGATTTTTACTAAAAGAAGAAAAAAGGAGTAGCTTATGGTAGTGGTGATTGTTTGAGAATGTAGCTAGGACAAAGATCATACATAGAAGCATCACTGAACTGTCTGCATAATGGGAAAAATCAGATAACCTTCCAGGGACACAAACTCAATTAAAACAGATCTTTATATAACTCACTTCAGCCATTAAAACTTAGCCAACTATCTCACTTTTTAATGTGGAGCCGTGTCGCACATCCGTTGCATTCAAACGTGCAAGCAATGTTTTCACCAATATGGTTAAGTAATCCAATACTTTGTATAGCTGAAAGATCAGTGGAACAAAGTATCCATCTAATTAAATCTAATCAGTCAGTGCACAAGCTTACATTGTGGTCATCGCCTTGGTATGTACGGGAGGGTTTGAAGCAGTGAAGCGAGGGGCATGGGATTGAATAAGTGTTGGATGATGAAAGGCAAGGGTTAAAAACTTTCAAACTACAGTGTTAACATTTCTTCCCTGTCATCAGCTATCTGATATTTTGGTATTTCAGAGATGGGGAGGGGGGGAGAGAAAAGAAAAGAAGAAAAGAAAGAACAAACGAAGTATGCGTGGCATCTCGATCCTGGGTAGAGTTCCCTGGAAGCTGCAGAGCTCGGAGTTAGTCTGTACACAAAATTAGTTGCATCCTCTCATTTGCAATTGAGGCTTCCCCACAGTGTAATGATAGTGTTGTTTTAGTGATGGAAAGCAACACTTTTCTAACTTTTCAGACTTCTGGTGGCAGACTCTGGATGTCTCCAGCAGGAAGCTGGTCAGTTCTTTGCAAGACAGTTTTATGGAAAAAAAAGGGGTGAAGTTGGGTGTAGGGACTGCAGCACACATAGCTGCATCTGATGTGAATAATAACTACTGCTCACTTCATCCCTTAGATCCAGATAAGCCCTGCTCGCCGCAGAATAACAACAGGCCTTTACTCATAATCTTCCTAAATGTCTTTTGGTTTTTGAGGCTGCTTCTAAAAACTCACCCAGAGCTCCAGCAACGCGAGGACAGGCCAAGCCAAGGGTGACTTTCAGCTCTTATGCAAGTGGGCGAAACGGCGCTTCGGGGCAGACTTTGGCCATGAACTTGTTGCTCATATGAACTCTGACCATGTGGCCAAAACAAACCTGAAAAATGTTCCAGAGGTTGGGGCAGGTTCTCGGGGCCAATCGATGCGGGTCTGCAGAGATTAACAGTGCCGTGCTGGTGATTGATGGTGTGGGGGGCTTGGCCCCTCATCACGTCTCTGCAGGAATCCCAGGGAGCCTCACCATCATCGCCTCCCTGCAAGTCTCTTTCATTAACTTCTTCATTCTTGGCTCTGCGTTAAATGAGCTGGGGCAGCCTAATCCAGTGGCGTGGCTGAGGGCTGTGCTTGGGATGTTGCAAGGCTTCTTTTTGCTCCATGTCATCAGTGCTGTTTGCTGTTGTCCCTGCCTGGGTCATCCTGCTCCAGACAGGTAAATAGAAACATGGGACTGTTCCAGTTCCATGGGTCCAAAAGGAATGGTGTGTATTTAGTCCTGTCTTTATCATCCTACCTGTGCTGGAGATGTTTTCCTTACTGCTGGGTAAGCCCAGATGTACACCATCTGCTTGTCTTATGATCTTTGACATGATTGAGAGGCCACCAAAAATACCCAGTGATTGCATACTTTTCGACTGACTGGTATAAAAGGAGAAGATGTTAATAATCAAGCGAATAATATTTGCTATTCTGGGGCCTCCTGAAATTCTTGGGAGATATATTTTGAAAGTAGAAGCTAAACATTGTGTGTGCATAAGCCTTTGCATATATCTCTTCCCTTAGCCATATGTTTGAATACACACAGTTTTACATGAAATATAGCAGAGTCTATTTTAGGTGTGTTTGAAAAAGTCAATAGCTTTAGATTGGCTGCCACAGCCTGCTCTTGTCAGCCGTTTCGTTTCTGACTTTTTGTGAAGTCGCAGGGTCTTGAGACCAAATATCTGAAATGCGTCTTGTACCTCTTGGGTAAAAAGTAAAAATATCCTTCTCGGTACACTTTTGAGCAAAATACTTCATCCATTACCCTTTGGAGAGAGCTTGCCTCTGCAAGGCTGGAATGCCTGTTGCCAGCACGGAGATCAATGGGAGCCCGGTCCCTCAGCATCTTGCCAGAGCCCCGCTCCAGATGTCCGATAAAACTCCGCGGGGCTCGTGCTTTGAAAAGAGCGTGGGCTCTGTGAATCGCTGTTGCAGTAATAAAATTGCACCTATTCCAGATCTTGTCTTCTCTGTCCAATTAGAAGAGCATGTTTTCTGCTTAGGGTTTGTAAAAGTTGGCTGACCAGCTGGGTTTCATTCCTTTCTCCTTTTTTATTTTTTTTTTCCTTCTCCTTTTTATTCAGTTTTTTTTTTCCTCTTTTTAATATATAACATTTGAATCGATGTTCAGTGCCGTTCCCTTTGATAGTTCATATGCTGGTTTATGAGCATAGCAAAACCAAAAAAGGTCAGATAAAGGTTAAGAAAGACAGTTATCAGGCCTGTATAACTGAGGTATTTTTAAGGCTCTGCTAATTGGCAGCGCAGTTAAAGCATCATTCATAAAATAGTGTGCATTAAAATGACCATAGCCATTTTTAAGAGTATGGAGATTATTCCTTTGCCAAAAGGATTAACTCCACCTTCTCATCACTGCCTGTATACTGGGGTGTTTTTCCATGGGAGAGAATAATTTTGGGCATTTTGCCTATAGTATCCAGACTTAGACCCCTCGCTATTTAACTGTTACAGCTGGCAAAATCTGGGACTGAAAATGTAGCCATATAACATGGCAACAGCCAGAACAATAAGACAGGCAAATCTTTTAAATCTGTATTTTATAAAACATCTGTTAAAGAATATTAAGTCAGAAGTTCTGTTCACATATTTGCTGTGTTTCGCTTATTAAACTCAAAACATTACAGCTTGCCTTATTTTTCTTAATAGAATTACTAGCCAGGCTTGGGAGAAAGATTGGAAAAAAAATTATGCTGTTTTTTTAGCCTCCTCTGAAGCCTCTGGAGTAATGACCCAGGCATTCTGGCCCGAAACCCTGCCAGATTTACAAGGGCTGCTGGTTACATTCACCTGGTTTGGAGGGAACCGTAACAGATTTTTCTCCTGATGTGTTTGCCCGCGTGCTGAAACGCTGCCATAACCCGTCCTCGTTCTGTGGCCAGCCCGCGCGGCAGCCGGCACTCGTTTGTCTTTTGTCTTTCAACCATCCCTCATTCTGGGTCAGCAAATTCTGGTTTTCCTGAGAACTGGAGTGTCCAGATCAACATCTCAAACCCAAACTAAAACATCTGCCGGGTTTCATATGCTGGCTCAACTGGCAGGAACTATAAAACCGGGTGAGGACAGTCCCAACTTAACCCAAATTTTCCAAAATGTTTACAGTGTGGTGGGTCAAACCACAAGAAACACAGATTCCAAAGTGGTTCTTCCAGGTACATTCCTTACCAACCACAGCCATTATGGGAAATGCTGGTGATACTCACCCTGAGGGAGCCTCTTAGGATCTCAGCTGTGAGTCCCAGCAGATCAGCTGGGTCAGAAAAGCCCCACGCCATCATTTGGTGTGTGGGGACGTGCCCTCAGGCCACGCACTGGGAAACAGGGCAGCATTCATGGGACTCCAGGCTCAGGCTCTCACTCCCTGACCCAAGCTGTTGGATGCTGAGTTGATGGATACCATGCAAATTCATACAGCTGATAGATATAAAAATGGATTATTCGAAAAAGCCTGTTGTTAGCTTTTCCAGCTCTAGTGTGTACTAATGACTGGAGTGGCAGGGCAAACAAATGCTTAGAATGTTTAAGGTACACGTATATCTTGTGTCTTGCCACTTTTCCCTGTAAGCTGACAGCTTACGAATGTCTTATTGAACTGGGTTCCTTACAATGGAGCAGATACTCCTGGGGAACAATTTTCTATATTTTATCAGCCTTGCAAAAAAAAAAAAAAAAAAAGACTGTAGGCACTTCTGACTGCTGGTAGAGTCATATTTTAAATATAAATTTTATGTAAGAATTTTACAGTTACCTTATTCCATCTGAGGAGTATATGTATTTTTTTTTTTTAACCTGGGCATACTAAAGAGTGACTAGCTGTTTTATTCTGAAGCATTTAAACTCAATAACTATATATACAGACTTTACTGGATGCTTTACTAATTTACTGTGGCAATGTGGTATTTAGACCACTGTTTAAGTGAAGTTTGCCAGTACAGTTAAAAGAAATTAGAGACACCATCATTGCTAAATCACTTTACCATTCAAAGAAGAACTGTAAACATATGCATTCATTTAATTATAATAGTACCAATTATAAGAGAAATTGTAATGTTGAGAGTAGTAGCTTTTATGTGATCATAATAATGGCATATATTTATCTTGGTTTGGCAAGTTAGGTCTTTCTTTAATAGTTGGCTTTGCTTAAATAGAATGTGGTTTGTTAAAACCCACACTAACCCCCACACCCTTCCATTTGTTATTGCCCAAATAATGAACAATAATCATGTGGTATAAATGATTAATGTATACATGGCTTAGCAAGTATCTCTGAGGTTTAGAAAGTGTTTTTATTTTCATTCTTGCGCCGGACCAAGCTATAGCCCAATTACATGTTATTCTTTGGTATTGGATAGGAAATCTTTTTGCTTTGGAAGAAGCGATAGGAACTTGAAGCCTGCCCGAGTCCGCTCTCTTTGAAGTCGATCGTAATTCCAGAGCCAGGCTCCGGAGAAGAGAGCCCATTGTTTCTGGGGCAGTTTGCTTTGTGCATGTTATCTGCTAAATCACAATTTAAAGTCACATGTAGGAGAGCCAGAGCCCCGCATTCTGTTCCTGAGCAATTAATAGGGTCCATGCAAGGAGTGTCCCACGGAGGTAGATGTAAGGAGTCTTCCAATTATCATCTCCAGATAAAATAACCTCACTGAGCGGCGCGCACGGCAGCGCCTTTCAACGTGCGCCTGCGACTCCCAGCCCGAAGTTTAGCAAGTTCTGTATCTCGCTTTTATTTACATCTGATTTCTTTGGAGCCTAATCAGTCCCAGTGATAAAAAAAAAAACAAACAAACTCTTCCCTTTCAAGATTAATTTTTAAAGTGTCAGCCGTACACGACTATTTTCAACAAGATTACCCCACACAAATGAAGGGGGCTTTATCTTGGGCGCCGCAGCGAGCAGCACAATGTTGTCACCGCGCTGCAGACAATGCCACCCATTTATAAGAGGATTCAAAGAGTTAAAAAAACCGCATTACTTGAAACTTGATATAAAACCTGTGGCCAAAGCAGGCTATGGGCTGGAGCACTTGATTATTCTTTTATCAATAAATAAGAGTGGCATACAGTTAATTTCAGCACTGTAATTGAGCGGTGCATTCTGGGAGGCTGCAAAGCACTGTAAGATGAGGAAATGTTTTAGAGACTAATCATGAGAAGAAAGGAGCCTTTCATAGCCCTTATGATGCTGTTGTCAGAGCTAAAGGCAGATAATGATTCAGTAATAATGGCACATTGTGAATATTTAAGCTGAAAAGATTGGGACAAAATGAGCAGACATTGTTGGTTTGCTAAACTGAACAGTTGGTCTTTGGGCTCCAAAACTATCTACAACTCAAATTTGGGGCTCAGAAGTTGCAAAAGGAAAAAAGAAAGATGTTTCCAGGACACTGGCCTGGCACAGGGCTGGTGTGTTGAGCCTGCACGGGGCCTCTTCACTTACTTTGGAAATCTGAAATTGATAGTCGAAAGGGTTTTTTCATGACTCTCTGAACTGACAAAGTACAATGCGCTGCAGACTGTGTAAATCTCCCTCCATTTAGGTGCCAGAAGAAATCACTTCAGAAGAAAATCAGTTTTAGTAATGACCTAAAATATTAAATATAGAATGGAGAGTGTCATATTGCAAATAAGTCGACTCATTTGCATTTTGTCTCCGGGGCATTGGTAGCGCTATAAAGAGACATGCAGCTGAATTTATGTACATTGTCTTTTTTCCTCATTACTACATTCTGGATCTGTTAGTTGTCTTTCTTTAAACATCTGTTAAATGCAGTTTCATGAAGCTGTACATTCCCATATGTTTGGGAATGGTATCAAAGCGTCGAGCTTTTGGCCTCCTTTACAACCTTTTGTCTCACAGAAAAAGGTGGATGAGCTCTGGGGCCGGATTCTGCCCGAGCCCAGGGCCAGAAGCACTGTTGCTTTCTGCAGGAGCCAGATAAGTTTTCTTAAAATGTAGAAACCAGCACTGATAGGGACAAAGAACATTTCCTGGACCCCAGAATTGATACTTTAAAAGATTTCTAATTTTTTTTTCTTTTAAATAAAAAGTGAAAATTTAAAAAGAAAACCTGCCAAACCCAAAACTTCTGAGGCTCTTAGGACAACTTTTAGTCCTCATAAATGTTAAATCTCAGAGAATTCTGAAAGTTTGCCTGTGTGAGGACTGGCAGGAGAAACCATCTCCTGCACTTTTACCGGCACAGTAAGCCCTAATTTATTATTATCTTTACAATGACATAAACTATTCCAGCCCCAGTATTTTTTTTCCAGAAACGCTTTTCATGTGTACTTTCACACAAAGAAGAAGAAACAAACTCCTGCATCTATACATCTGTTTTTCCTTGAGGAAAAGCAATTACTTACAATAAACAGCTTCAAAACTTTAATCAAAATACAGTTAGAAAAAGTTTATCTTTTTGCAAAATTCTTTTTAAGAACAAGCTCCGTGTTTATAGTAACACTCATTTTTATCCATATGCTTTGAATCTGTGTATTTACTTAGCTAGGCAATATTTTTAACATTCTCCCCCCCACCCCCCCCAAAGTCTTTATTTTATTGAAAAGCTTCTTACAAAGTCATTTATCTATTAAGAAAAATTTAGAATCCCAGGACCAAGTCCTCCTCTGGGGAAAAGAAGCATTGCTGCAAGAGTCCACAGGCGCTGCAGTTGTCTGCAATAAAAAGAGAAACCCAGTTTCTTCATGGTTTCCAGGGCCCCACTCCTGCATACTTATGCACTTACTTCACTTAACTACTGGAAATGAGATCATCCGCAGCTCTGGTGTGAGCCTCTGCCTCGCAGGGAAGGGCCGCACAGGGGGATCGCTCCCGCTACCAAAACAAGCCCCGGCAGACCCTGCCCGAGCCTCTGGTGCCCTTTGCCAGGCAGACAAACCCTGCCAGGTAGACAAGCCCTCGGTGGCCTGGTTTCGCAGCGCTTTGCCGGCAGCTTGCGGGCTTGGCACGAAGTGTGCGAGCGTACTGGTGTTTCTGGAGCAGGCACCGAGCTGTGGGTCAGCTCAGAGTGACCCAAGCTAATCTTTCATTTGGACTTGCATGATGTTACCCCTTCCCCATTTTGCTCTGACTTGTCAGTTTGCTCCAATTCCCCAGGTGGAAAGCCAATTTCAGCCTGAAGCGCTGATTTGATTCAGCGTACTTGGGTTACGTCTAAGGACTGGTAACCCTACTCTTCCCTTAAAGGCTTTCTTTCATTTGCCTTGCAAAGCTCAGCAGTCTCCCTCTGTCTCCCACTCTGTCCTGCAAGTGCATTCGGGGCTCAGTGTCCAAGTGCATCATGGTCAGATTTCAGCCAGCTCAGACACAGCAGTAGGGGGTCCAGAGACCTGATTTGCCCCAATAACAAGGTCTCAATCATTAAATGAAGTAACACTACTAAATTCAGTGAAGATCTTGCCCACAGATCCTTTGCCAAATGTAGTCAGATCTGGATGCAGAATTTCAATGTCCCTAGTGCCTGGGTTGCTTTTGATCTTCCTTACCCAAGTGATAAAGGTACAAGAAGAACAGATTAGCGTTGGTCCATCTTAATGTTTAGTAGCCATGTTGCAGCTCCAGTACAAATTGCAGCCGCACGTATAATCCATACTAATAGCTCCCTGCAGCAGGGAATTCAAGGCACACATTTCCCCTTTGCTGCCGTCATCAGAGCCTCCAGTTCACGCCGTCAAGAGAAATTCATAATTGTCAAGTGCTCAGGCGACCAAGTCGGCGCAGGACAAACAACAATCCCCAATTTGTTTGTTCCGCCCTCTCTCTTCCTCCATCCAGGCCATCCGAGTTGTCTGAGAGCACTTCACATGTTGCCCTTGGCCGAGGACAGCTCTGCCTGGAGCATGTCCAACTTGGCGTGGAGACGTTCTAATAAAGCTCCCAATGATGCTCGTTGCCAGTGAGGAGGGGGATGAGGAAGGTGAAGGAAAAGATGGCGCCAAGGTCATCGTGTTTTGGCCTATAGCAGCGTGCTTTTGCAGAAAGACACATTTCTCTCCCAATTTTACTCTCAAACGCCACTCTTAACAATGGTGATGATAATTTCATCAGTGTCGCTGATACTTGATATTTCTCATTTACATTGCATGTTTCATCTTCAAGGCTCTTGAAGTAATGAGCTAATCCTCACAACATCCCTGTAAATATTATTCCCCCCTTAAAGAAACTGAAGCAAGGAAGTTAAGTAAATAATGCACGCTATTTATATTATGATGGCTTATAGGGGTTCTGGTGAAGGTCAGGTCCTCCTTGTACATAGACATTATATAAATAAGAATCTATATAAGTAAACTACTTCTTGACCTGATGAGTTCATACTTCAAATATACAAAACAAGCAAAGAATAGAGGGAAGGGAGCCCTATCAAAACCCCCAAATGACAAGGAGATTAAGTGATTGAACAGAGGTAGTGCCTGGAGACTGGGGCTGAAGGCAGCTCTGATTCCCTCTTTGCTGTGTGTATTTGTCCTTTCTGAGATGAGGATTGTAAAGCCTGGATTAGTAGAACTTACTTTTACTAGCAGGTGACACGCTTGCCTTTAAAATGTTTAAAATACCTCCATTTTAATGAAAACTTACTAGTATCAAGCTTTATATCCATTATACATTAGAAGGACTTGTAGGTGACACAGCAATGGTTACTCACTCTTAAAACAGCTTTTGGAAAAGTTTGTAGTTTTCTCTTTTTGGCCTTTTTTAACTGCTGAAGAACTGTAGGTAACAGTCCATTTAAACAAAACTGAGGCTACTGTCTTAATTTCACTCCCAGCACTCAGAGCTTCAGTGTCCAACTTGTGAAACAGAAAGGGGTTTCAGTGGGATGAAGGTCAGCAAGCACACTTTTTTCTGGAACTGAGGAGAATTATTTCTTGTTTCTCATTAACTGAGGCTTCAGTCCAGCGAAACACTTAAGCATTTACTGAGCTTTCAACGGGAGTCCCATTGCTTTTAATTTAGAAGAATTTACCTTTGTCACAACCTCTGCTTAGAGGCAGTGGCATGTAAGCACCGGCTTAGAGTTCGGCATGTGTTAATTGTTTAAATATGTTTAGCCTTTCCCCCAAAGCTGGTGTGAATGTTTAATGCAGTATTTACACTAGCCTTAGCACAAGGACTTGCGCTGTAGGATTGATGCTTAAACATATACTTGCTCTGGAGTATGTGTCAAGTGCGTCGCTTGAATTTTTAAATTTCTATAGGGACTTGACTTGAAAGTTTCTAAGGGAAAGCAGTCTTCAAGAGCAAAATGTGATTTAACATTTAATAAAGGCAGCTCTCTGCTTAAGCCACAGAGTAGTTTGAAAACTGGGAGAAGCCCTGAACATCTGTGTGGTGGCAGCAGCGCAGGACACAGCTAAAGCGCTGCTCAAGCATCTGATGCCTCACCACAAATGCAAGTTCTGGTGTGCTAAGAGCTTAAATGCTGTCATGAGTAGTTACTCCTCAAAAGGAGTACGTGTGGAAAAAATGGCATGTTTGGTACTTCAGGAGTTAACAAAAGTAAGGGCAGATCCACTTAGAAAGGCCAGGGGGGTGTGTCACTTTTATGCAAGGATTCATTAAAAAAATCATTAGTTTATTTTAATATAGTTATCTCGATCTTATTTAAAGGAAGAGGTTACGTGCAGTATATTTGGGGGATGATTTTATTTAACACTTGGATGCGTTTTGCTCTAAAATGAATGCTTGCTCAAGAGTCTAAGAAGGCTTCATGGGAAGAGCAAAGCAATCTAAGCCATATGTATTGGGCAGTTTGCCAGTTGTTTGCCAATATGCCCAGGCCACCTGGCTATATATGCAGCCAAGTATGCCATTCTGACTAGCCAGCTTTAACCTTCAGGCTGCTTCTTTTTCAGCTCTTAGGAAACTCTAAAGCCCTCCAAAGCGCGCTGCGTTTCCCCCATGCCAGTAGTTTGTGTGCATCCAGACGCAGGCTGCGCGGCCGCCCTGACCAGACAGCTCGCAGCACCCATTTTCAATGAGTTCGCCTTTTGTCTAGAGAGCGGTTCAGTAGCGTTGAACCCGGGCCATAAGATGAGTCTGGAGATAGCAGACTGAAACCTTTACCCATATGCCATAGTTAGACACTTTGACTGACAAGCCACAGTTTTTGTTCCCAATACTGTAGAGACACTGTTTTACGGGTGGGGTTTAGGCAGGATTTTGTTTAATGTAGTTCACCACTATAATTTCTTTCCCCGAGTATTTGCATGAATTGTAAGAGAAGTGAAGCATTTAGCATAACTCAGGCGTTAATGGCATATTGTTTCATTATTGGGGTAATTTATTTAAATGTTTATTCATTAAATTTCACTCGCAGCCAAAAATATCTCAGCATTCTATTAATCTTTAGTTACATTTTGGGTTGTGGGCAAAGCCTAAAACAAGTACAGTATCCATGGCAGCAATTTAACATTTAGTAGATATCAGATATAATTAAGCTATTCTAAATATTGAAATTAAGGTAGGGAGAAAAAAAAAAAAGATTATATTCAATTCAGTAAACACAGCATGGGAAGTTTTGGTGCAGCAGCCAGCAAAATCTTTAACTGCATCCAAAGTAAAGGGCGTGCAGGCTGCAGGAATTGTCTTCTGTTTTAATGGAAAGGAGTTGGGGAGTGGGATAATGTGAGGACTTTCCCTTGCTTTATAGCTGTTGATAAATACGGTGGGAGAGCTGCATTTGTAGGCTGGGGAAGGCAGCCGTGCTTCTCTGGGACATGTGCTCACTGCCTGCTTTGCTTTATGAAGGGACGCGTATTTTTTGGCGAGCACACGCGCTACAAAAACTTTCTGTGCTCCGATCTGGAAGCGGAGCCTGCGGTTCAGATCGGAAAGCTCCAGGCAGAACTCGCTCAAAATGGCCACGGTTTCCTCCCTTTGCACACCGAAGCCATAAATCTGACACAGCTTCGTTTCAAAAGATCCATGAACCTGAGGGCCTGATATTTGAAACCCAACTTCTCCGTTTGCAGGTGGGATTATTCGTGGAAGTAAGCGAGAGCACGCAGGCATCTCGCCTCCCGTCCGATCCCCCGCTCAGGTGGCAGCAGGACTTTTTTCACAGCCTGCAAAGCCAGGCATGGAAAAACTGACACCCTCCCTTATTTTTTTAGGCACAAAATTGAAGGTTAAACAAAGGAAGGGAGGTTAAGGCTTTTG